>JAAGAY010001719.1:0-44893 GCA_011801015.1 Ardeotis arabs
GGACCGTTCAGTAAATCACCTGACATCTGTAACTTTATGTTGTCCATGAATCACAGCAATTATTATCACTCCAAGAATTAGAGTGTGAATTAAGAAAGTTAATTTATTTATATAGTGCTGAAGTGGGCAAGGAAGACAGACATTTCTAGGGGCATGGACTACGTTAGTGCTCAGAACATTTCAATGAGATATTGAGTAACTGGAATAGCCACCTGGATGATCACAGCATCACTACATCATTAAAAGAAATGTTCACCAGCTGAAACAATGCCAAAGTGAATGGCAGAGTTTCTATCTGCATCTAAAAGCTCCTTTTCCCTCTGATGTTTAACAAGATACCATATTTTCCATGGATCCTAGCAAGGTGAGCACCAATAATCTGTAACTCCTGAAATGCACTGAAAAACTGATAGGTAAAATTGATAGCTGCTGCCAATATAATGACAATCATCAATTATGGCTCTTATAGTACCTGCATTCATGTCTTTTTGAGTTAAGTTTATTAATACACACAAAATGAATGCAGGAGGTTTTTGCAAGACCACAAAAGATGTGGTGTTTGCAAAACTTTTGCAAACATGAAGCTAAGCGAGGTGTACGCCCGAGGTAATGAAAAAGATATCGAAGTCACTTTCTTTCACGTGCATTTAAAATTAAAAGAAAAAGAAAAACCCTCCCAAGCAGTATCATATGTCTCTTCTGACATACATGTTCTTGTAGTTATGAGCAAAAGAACACCTTAGGAAATACGGCAAGCATATATAAGATATATTTAGCTATATCAATGGATTGACCCTTTAGTTCCAGAACTTAGATTCTAGGAGAACAAGAGAAATCTCTTTTCTCCAGATTTCTCACCAATGATAGTTGGCCACATGTTCTACACTGGCATGTAGGACCAAGGGCATCCTATTTGTTCTTTTGGGAAGTAGTTTGGACATTTCTTTCCATGAGTGGTTGGTGGACCACAAGGACCTGATGGAGGGAGCAGGCTGCTTGATAGGGAGAATGTTCTGATCCATGCATGAGTGGCAGTCTGAGTTGACACTAAAGAAGGCAGCTTCTTTTCCTCTTGGCTAGTATATGACATGTGTAATTGAAGGTCTTACAAACAGTAGAAGAAGGAGAACTACTTGAAAATTAACATTATTTTGCTAGAACTGTAATAAGATAATGGTGTTATGTGATGAATTTTACTGGCTATCTGGATCTATTCTCTTTATATGTTGTATGTTTTTAACTGTCGTTATTTTCTTATTAGTTTGTGGAAGGCAGAGATCTTGACTTAGACGAAAAATGAGGACATAAAGAAACATTTCATCATGCCCTGAGCACTTCATGACTATTGTAGCCTTTGAACATAAATCTCAAAAAAATCAGGCACGGTGTCGTAGTTCAGCCCCGATCGGGACCAGACTACGTGGTCTCTCTCTCACTCCCCCCACCCTCTGAGAGAATAGGGGGAGATGATATAAGAAAAAATGGCTCAAGGTTTGAGATGAGGATGGGGAGAAACCTTTAAAGTTACCGTTACGGGCAGAACAGACTTGACTTGGGGAAAACAATTCATTTATTACTAAAAATAGCAGGAGAATGAGACAGAGAATGAGATAACCTCCCCCACCCCTCCCTCTTCCTGGGCTTAATATTATCTCTATTACCTTCCCCCCTTCAAGCAGCACAGCGGTTACGGTCAGTTTATCACACGTTGTTTCACACTGCTGCTTTGTCATCGGGGGAAGAACTCCTCACATTCCTCCCCTGCTCCTTCTTGGGGTCCCTCCCATGGGCCACAGTCCTTCGTGAAACTGCTCTGCCGTGGGTCATCTCTTCCACGGGATGCAGTCCCTCCAGAACAGCTGCTCCAGTGGGCCCTCCATGGGCCACAGCCTCCTTCAGGCCTCCACCTGCCCCAGTGTGGGGTCCTCCACAGGCAGCAGGTGGATCTCTGCTCCTCCGTGGACCTCCGTGGACCTCCATGGGCTGTAGGGGGACAACCTGCCATCACCACAGGCTGCAGGGGAATCTTGGCCAGGAGCTGCATTACTCCTCCCCCTCCTTCTTCACTGACCTTGGCATCTGCAGCCATTCCTCTCACAAGAAAAGTTCTTCACAACAGGCTGGCAGACGCCTCTCAGGATCTTTTTACATCTCATTCACATCTAATCTCCTCTCCACTTCTTGCAGCTGGGTCAGGCCAAGTAGGGCCCAGTTGACTGCCTGGTGGGAGCCCACAGGGTGAGGCCTGCAAGGCCCACAAGGCTCACGCCTCCCCCTCTCTGCCCCCTCTCAGCTCCTTCATGTGTTCTCCACTTTTTTTTCTGTTTCCCCCTTCTTAAATATGTTATTGCAGAGGCGTTATCATGGAACATTCTGCTACCAATTGGCTCAGCTTTGGCCAGCAGCAGGTCCGCCCTAGGCCCGGCCGAGTCCACTGAACAAAGGGGAGCGACTTCTAGCAGTTTCCTACAGAAGCTTCCACCTTAGGCCCCCCCTCACTAAACAAAACCAGAACACACGGGAATAACAGCATTTGTTTACACAGTCTCTTTTCAGTCTCCTTTCCTCCAAGACAAAGGTGAAAATAGCAACTTTTGTTCTTGAATGGGGAGCATTTCTCATGTTCAAACGATAAGGAGTTAGGTAATACCTGGGCGCATTACAGTGTGGTCTTCTCCAGCCTGTGACGTTAGGCAGCTGCATGAGTAGGGAGGCTATTGCAATCCTCACTGCTGGTTACGTGCTGGTGGTGGGAACTGACCTCATAAGGGCTGGGTCTGAGTTCCTGTCCACAGCGCTAACACTTAACATCCCATACATCTGCCAGCCACTCGTAACAAGGCAGCAGGACTGCAGTAACAGCGCTAGTACCTGGGTTTTACCCAGCCGAGCAGGATCTGCCTTGCTGTGGGCCAAGGTTACAGAGAGCACACCATGCTCATAATGCTCTTCCCCTGAGCCCAGGGGAACACACCTCTTCAGACTTTATAGTGCATAGAAGACTTGTACCTAAAAGTTTGTACCAGCCTCATTTGAGACATCAGCAGCAGTCAGCAAGCATCTAAAGCCACGGCCAAACCAGAAATCCAGTGTTGAGTGTGTCAGAATTTATAAGGCAGTAAAACTTTTGTTAGAGCAATGTACAGACACACAAATGACTTGCTATGGAGACAATACATTGTTCTAACAAATAATGAATCACCTGTCACAGGCAAAATAAAACTAATAATTATTTATATTTCCCA
This sequence comes from Ardeotis arabs, assembly GCA_011801015.1. Classification (NCBI taxonomy): domain Eukaryota; kingdom Metazoa; phylum Chordata; class Aves; order Otidiformes; family Otididae; genus Ardeotis; species Ardeotis arabs. Next base: position 3,246 of record JAAGAY010001719.1, read on the forward strand.
TCTCTAAAACTTCTCTGCTTCCTATTAATTAGCAACCAAAATACACTGCTTTCACAAGGAATATACTCGTATAAAAACACAATGAACTTAGGTGTACTTTTTTTGTTTCTGTCAGGCATCCTGGTGCCTATTAGTGCTTTTAGCCACATGTTGTGAAATGACTGTTAACTCCAGCATCCAAAAATCTTGAGTGCATATTCATAATACTAACTTAAAAATTAAACTGCCCTCAAAAAAAAAGCAGAAATAATAATAATATTGTGGCAGCTGTCTAAGGGTATTTCTTGAAAGTCTTTTCTTTTCTGTTCTTAAAATATGAAAGTAAAGCCAAGCAAGCATAATCCCCACCAAAACAAACTCATAAAAAAATTTTATACATCCAAAATGCATGTGTCACACTATATATTCCTTCTTTTGGGGAGAAGATAGAAGAATGTACACTTCTGATACGGTTAATGTTAACTCGTTTACCTACCTAAAAGTTAGCTGTTTCATGGAAGCTCATCCATTGCTCTGTAACCAATGGGGAGACATTCCTGGGGGATAAGTCACTCTGTGTTAAAAATTTTGCTGAATATAAAGAGAGTGAATTATGCCCTGGTCATCAAGTCTCACTAGCTGCTGAAAGAGGTTTTAGAAAAACAGCTTAGGCTTGACACTATGCTTTTAGGTAGCCATATTTAGGGGAGATGAATTCCAAGTAAGACAATGTGATAATCTATTACCATACAAGGACCTCAATAAGACACGATGGAATTGCTGGCATACTTAGATATATTTAAGTTCTTCTGGAAATGTCTGTATTAATTCATTCCTAGCAGAAGTTCAAATTCTCTTACAATTATATTACTTCAAAAGTTACTACTTTCAGAGAAATGCAAAGCACTTCAATATATTTGCCATGATCACCACAGCTTTTTGGAGCAGGGAACCTCAATATGATCCCAATATTCTTTGAGACAAGCTTAGTCAACCTCTTATAATTCAGTCTTTGCACTCTTTGGCTGTTTTTTGTTTTTTTTTAAGCACTGCTGTATTTTCCAGAAGTATCTCTAGGATACAACAGTGAGGATCAATGGTGACTACTAGAGTTTGCTGAGAAAGCTGAGAATGCCATGTCCAGAACACAATTTTTAGCCATCTGTTGCAGATTTGTAAGAGAAAAATGTCCACTTATACGACGGGAGGGAATATAATCATGGAAAATATTGAAGTCAGCGAGACCTTGGCCTCTGTACTGACTTGCTATAATGGAAATTTGTGTTGCATTTGCAGGATACCTTTTATCTGTAAAGTGCATAGGATTGGATATTCATGGTAGGCTCTTGAGAGAGCACAAGAGATGGCCTCTTTCACTTCAGTTCCCTAACGTAAGTGTATTGCCTTCAAAAAACTGGAAGTACAGGAAGGGCTAGTAGAAGTCGGGATCTGACTTTAGATTTGCAATGGAAGTAGTCCCAGCTATAAACATGTAACTAATCAGCTGGCCCACAGGTTCAGAAAGTGGATAAAGAGGAATATTGGGCAAGTGAGTCTCCACTGTGTATTACGGAGACTGATGTGTTATCCACCATGGTGCCATGATTAGGCACAGTAGATCAGTATAGTCTTATTGAGAGTAACTTTGGGCAAACATTAAGCATACATGAATATAACATAAAAATTACTGATATATACTGGAGGGAAAAAAAGTCTGGTTTGATCAGTTTTCCTGAGAAAATATTTTTTTTTCACTGGCAGAAGTTGGCTATTGAAGACTACCACTGTTTTTATTCAGCTCTGCTTAAAAGATCAATGGCACAGGGTGATGATGCATTTGTATGTCTGTACAAGGTTTACCAAGATTTCTGGCTGTCTCTAGATCCTCAAATTAGATGCAGCTGTAGTAGTAAACATAGCGAGAATATTGCTAGCTGATCCACTTCCAGGTTATTAAAAATACATTGGAAATTCAGTAGAAATGTCACAAGAGAGCTAGTGAATGTTAAAAGGTAGTGATACATTTTCCAGACCAATTCACTTTAAAAATTCTATTTTACCTGAGGTAGAATTGTGTAAACGCTTAATGGACTGAGAGGTGAACAATAAAAACAGAGGATGAGATAGTTATAAGGGAGTCTAGGGTAATCTTTATAAAATAGATGTATCTGTGGCAATAACAATTCAGCATAGGATTTGCATAGGGGATGCCAAGGATGAATGTACTCACAGAAATTTCCACTGTAATTATGTGATGAGGAAACCAATTTTCACTCTTTGGATAGTAAAAATTTGAGCTAACTGCTATTAACAGATAAGACATCACTAAACTTAGTGTTTATGAAGACTGATGGTTTATTAGATATGGTTTAAACACCGTTCAGACTTTAAAAGGACACAATTTGCAAATTCCGCTCCAAATTCAGATATTCAGATTAAAAAAAAAAAAAAAGAAAAGGTTTGAGAAGTCAAAGGGCAATAAAATTATATCTATATAAACTAGAGTTTTTTATATTACAGGTACGAGCAAGCATGCCTCCCCATAAAATGTCACAGAATCGTAGAATGGTTAGAGTTGGAAGGGACCTTCAAAGGTCATCTAGTCCAACCCCCCTGCAAGGAGCAGGGACATCCCCCACTAGATCAGGTTGCTCAGAGCCCCATCCAACCTGGCCTTGAGAATGTGCATTCTATGTCCTGGAGTAGAAAACTTGAAATTGAAATTTAATTTATTTTTTTTATAATGATATTGAATTTAAATGAATTTAAATGATATGAATTTAAAGTCTTACAGAAGCACTTTTTGCTTTTAATATTCTCAGCAAAGGATGGGAAAATTTCTGGTGAGCTACAGAGAAGTCTGATGCCAATGAATGTAGGCAATTGCCATTTCTAAGGAGTATAGGTGACCAAACCTCATAATTTCCTAATAGTTTCCTGTTTTTTCTCAAGGGCCATCAGGTTTGTTCTCTGAACTCCTGTTGCTACTTGGAGAATGAGTGCAAATCCAGTTTGCCAGCAATAGAACAAGGAATATTGTGAACAGTGGAGCTAATCAAGCCTGGTTTCCATGGATGTTTGCTCATGTTTGGCTGCTTTGTTGCCAAGCATATAATGAATTCTGCTTGAAGAGTTTTTGGTTAGCAGGACATTGATAGCAACCCTCTCCTTTTGTCACTTCAAAAGTTGAACTGACGCTGCAATCTTACAATTAAGAGGATTTTCTCCTCTCCCCTGCCACCAGCTGCACAAAATACTTTAGAATGCCAAACCTTCAAGAGTTTTTTTCCCTGAGACATCTTCAAATTAGCCAACAGATTCAAAATTTATTAGGACACATGCCGACAAACATGCAACATAATCACACAAATCTTGTTTCTTTCAGAAATTACGCTAAACACTGTGCACTGTACAGTGCAAACAGCAGGACCCAGTCCTAGCAACCACCAGCAGCTGAGATCATCAGAAGCCTGAGGTCTATCGACAGCATTGACTCCAGCATTTCATGACCGAACTAAACAACTCAGTCCAAATTGGACTTCGCCCGAAGAAGGGATTTAGATCAGAGTGCTCTGCTGATTCAGAGCCACATGCTTCTTCCTCATGTAATTTTCAGGCAAATGCCTCAAGGAGATGTTTAAATCCAAAAGCACTTAAGAGATATAATACTGGTGTCCCTCTCAAGGACAGAAGTATTTCGTGTTTGTTCCATGGATTTGCTTCCTTTTTCTTCCTTAGATCAAGACATTCAGGTAAGGTGCCATTAAAAACAAAGACCAGCAGCACAATAAGGCCACATTAGTTTTTCAATTAAATTACTCTTGTTAGTTGAGGTAATATACCAGTATATATACCAGTACGGAAAACTAAGTAACTGCCACTTAATAAATTTCCAAGCAATATTGCCAAATCCACTGGAATGATTGATATAAACCACAGTGATTTAGGTATTTCAGTGTACTTATTGCACTCTTTCCAGTGCCATCTGAATACACAGAAACACACACAAACACGCTTTCACTTTGTGTTCCAGGTCATTCAAAAATACACAATAAAGTTACTTATTTATTCACAGTTTCTTTGCTGACTTTTTTTTTTTTCCTTCTTTGTTTGTGTTTCATCACTTTGTTTATTTCTCAGGTGTTTCTAGACTGATAAACATGTGTCCCCAGACGCTCTGTTTTTACCACACTGACCAGATTAGGTCCCTTTTACAAAAGAGCCCAGACCTTCATAAACATCAAGGTTAATGTTGTGCATTTCAGACAGTATAGACATCTGAGCTAGCTTTTGGTGCTCCTTCTACAGTCATTGGAGAAACGGGGGCATTTGTTGGGTGTCATGTCTCATTTTGACAGAGGTATAGAATCACAGAATAGTTTGAGTTGGAAGGGACCTTTAAAGGTCATCTAGTCCAACCCCCGCTGCAAGGACCAGGGGCATCTCCAACCAGATCAGGTTGCTTAGAGCCCCATCCAACCTAGCCTTGAATGTTTCCAGGGATGGGGCATCCACCACCTCTCTGGGCAACCTGTTCCAGTGTTTCACCACCCTCAATGTAAAAAACTACGTCAATTAATCTACTGCAAAATTGTTTGTCTTTCCCCATTTACCCTGGTCTACATGTGACTATCTCAAAACTGCAGTTTAGATGTCTAACATCACATCATAGATGGATCCCATAACTCACATTCCACAGCTCAGGAAAAAAAATAAGGAAAGCACAGGGCAGAGTGGAAATGGGAATGAGAAGCTATGGAAGGATTTGTAATAGTTTAGGTATTGTGGAACACCACATGGAAGGAGGGCCAGCTCAAAACGTTTTATTTTAGTCAAGTTACAACTTTCTCAACACAGTTTTTGGGGAAAAAAAGCAGTCTGCAAGTATTCTTACAGGTAGGTTATAAGTTGTTTTGGTGAGATAAGTGAGCTGTAAATCTAAATCCCTTCAGATAAAGAAATGCTTACATGTGGCACTGGTTGTCTGGACAAAAGATAAATAATGATTTTTTTTTTTTTAATCTTATCCTTTATTTCATTGACTTTCCTTTTAATTACTGAAAAATGAAAGGAAATGGAGAATTGTAAAGTGTTCACTTTGATGTCCCTCAAATGCTTCTCCTGCTGAACTTTTGCATGATACTTTTCATGTTTCTGATGTGGGACAAAGCTATATGGTAAAATAATCCCAAATCCACTAACTGCATAGTCTCCATTTTTATTAAAACCCTCCTCACTGCAACTCTGATTGCAAGGAGGCTGGGATAGCTTGGAACACAGTGTGACTGAAATTTACCTTGACAGATGTCTAAAGAGACTTTGTCATGTCAGATTATACCTTTTCTTAAACATTTTTTTTTTAAAGTAATGTCTATACAAGTCAATGTGTCATTTTTCTACATTGTAAAAACACAGCATCCTGCAAAATTTCTGAGTCAGCTCGCTTTGAACTCTACGGCATTAATCCTGTTGACTCAAAGAAGAGTTAAACATTTCTGGGACATCCTGTATTAAGTCTCTGGCACAGTCCTAGCCCCTTTTTAAAAAACTAAACATCTGCTGTTGAAAACTTCAAATAGATGTGATAAAAATCAGAGATAGCACAAGTTCCACACTACCTCAGTAGCTCTAAATGTGCCTCTTCAGCTCATAGATTTTCCCTGGCCAATAAGTTTTTTCCAGACATGACTAGTGACACAATTTAAACTGTAACACAACAAAAAAAAAAATCTCATTTTTTCCAGCACTCATAAAAAGAGAAAGTTGAAAAAATACTACTAAAAGCATTCTATGGTGATTTTCAGACTTTTCCACATTTTTATCCCAATTCTGATCATATGTAACTGTTCTTATGGCCTTAAAGAGTTACTGTGTTTTCCTTAAAGCAAATATGGCTTTCTATATGTGTCATTTTTCTTGCTCTTGTTTTTTGAACTAGAGAGTTGAATATGATTAGGCTCAGTTGTGGCTTGTAGCATATACCTCAGTAGTATTTTTTTTTTCACAGTATGTTATTTGACATGCTCTCTGAGTACTCCTGGATAACAAATTCCCATCTCTAAGCTAATCTCATAATTATTATATGGATAAGTCTGCAATTTTAAAAATTTGTTTAAAATAGTTGTATTGGTATTAGTTCCTGATTTTTTAGAAGACTTAAAAAAATTAACATACTTGCTCATCTGCAGTGACACTAAAATTCAAGTTTGCATCTTGTGCAAAGTGTTGTGAAGAGGCATGGAAGCCTCTGGAAAGCAAGGAGAAAATACTTTTCATATACAAGAGTGTTTTCTATTTTGTAATAAAAGATTAATTTGGCACTATAATTACTTTAATATCTAGCTAATAGCTAGTATCTTGGCATCTGAAGAAAAACTGAATTAATCGTGTAATTAAGTTATGTTACTACAAGGATATTTGCTAAAGTAACTAAATGACCTAAGAAAGCCTTATGTGCTTGAAAGTTTGCATGATTTTCCAGCTACAGTAACTTTCTAATAAATTATATTATCTCTACCCATGAGGCTTGTCGTGCTGCAGTCCTTAGTCTATTCCGAGGTCAATGCTACCACTGAATCTACATTTGAGCAGAAGAAGATTTTTGAAAAGTCAAATTAGTGCTCAAGAAATGTGCCAGCTTTACAGCTGAAATTCATTGTTTAGCCCCAGAAAAGACTGAGAACACCAGCTATCCAAGTCTCATCATGTTTCTCTCCAATACACCTTTAATCCTTCTAGGAGGCAACTAGTGAGATGAATTGGAGCTTACTTTTCTATATTTGTTTATAAACATACAGTTTGACATTATTGTGTTTGGCCAATAATATCAAGGTAGGATGATTTCTTTGTGACACTGACTCCTTTCAAATAGGAGCCAACTAAGACCACAAAATCCACATCCTATAGGCCATTGATTATTCTCTAGACTCTGACGGAAGACCTGAAAAGAGCTCCTACGATGAGAGAAAAAACAGTCATGGGAACACAGCCAAGCTCTATCTCTGTGAATAATTCTCTTGTTAGGTCTGTACGAGTACGAACGAAGGCAGAACTTATCTATGCTTCTTTTGAAAACATACACTGTTGCCAACTAGTGCTTTATTTTCCATCTAATGATACAAACAGTAAAAAGAAGAAAGAAAAAAAAGTCAACAGGAACACAGCTTAGAAATTCAAAGCACTGTTAATATGTGAGAATATTAAGCATGTATCTGTCTGCCACTGAGGAAGTATTAAATGTATATGATTTGTTGTTTGTCATGCAAATTTAAACTCCTAAATCTCTTACAGTCTCCAAAAACCTCAATCTGCATGTAAAACCGAAAAACAAAACACTACAAATCAGCTGTCTTTGTCAATATGTACTTTACATACAGTGCTACATAAAACAAAGTGGCTTCTTCTGAAGCAGTAGTATAATACGTCTGTATAAACCAGTGATTCTCAACCTGAGAACTCAACTTTTTCTTCTAACTATCCATCAATCGAAGAAAATAGATTAGCTCACTCTATGAATTTAACATTAAATTTCCAGCTGCTGACACTTCAAGCTTGGTGCCTACAGCTATATTACAGACATGCCCACATCCAAATACAATATGCATTAAAAGTGATTCCATGTCATGTAGCATGGTAAGAGGTCATTTCAGTCAGAAAAGGAATATGTAGTGTAATACCTGCTTGACTTTCAGTGCCCACTTTCTGTTTTTTTATTCTAGAATACATCAGACTTTGTATTTTTCAGATTAGAAAAAGATGGTCAAGGTCACAAAGAATTCATTATTTCCTTCTGTGCTGAAAAAGAACAGTTGGTACCTAGCTGAGTAACGATTTTTGCTCTTCATGTCTGTTAGTCTCTGTACCTGTTTTACTGGACTACAGGCATGCTGCTGTTGAGGAATACCTGCAGTGTTAGCAATAGCATGGCTTTCCACCTTTCTCTGTTCTGCAAGACTGGGAAGTACAATGTTGTCAGCATCTGCCCTTATTATTTAAGAATTTATTCCAATCTAACAACCTAAGTCAGTGGCTTACATGAGTGGTAAAACCACCCATGCATAAGTTCTGGACTGTAAAAGTACTTCTGATTATATGAAGATTTGTACACAGTGATCAGTGTTGTCACTGACGACCAAAAAAAAAGTCAGTGACAATTGACAATAGTAATTATCATACAGGAGAGGAATGCACATTATCAAACAAGATTCTTTTGGCAGCCCCTATCAAACAATAAGCCTTATTCTTTACTTGCCAGTACTTTTTATAAACATGTATAGTGGCGGAAGATGAAAGAAGTTTGGAACACTGTTACGTGCATTTTTTAATGCAATAGACAGGGTAATGGAGAGCCTGTCTAAGTATCTTTTATTTTTTTAAGACTCACACTTTAAAAGGAAATAACTGATCAATTCTAAAATACCTTTTGGAAAAAGATGGTGTCTTTAAAATTTAATTGTGTGAAAAATGAAAGCATTAAAATAGAATTTGTATGAGAATGGTGATAATAGCCTTCTAGCAGAGTGTACATTTGTGGACTAACTTCATTTTTATTATATTTTAAGTTATTTTAGTAGCCACCTTTATGGTCAGACCAAAAATATGAAAATTATTCAGATATTATTCTACACATGATTGAATCCTGGATGAATTGTTAGTTCCAAAAAAGGATTTTGCATACTTATTCTTTTTGTGTTGAATAATTTATCCATCTATTCCAAATAATGTATTGAAATAGACAACTCACAAATTTGTCTCTCCAGACATGCCTCTTCTCCTTTAGTTCTACACTGTGCCCTGCTTTCAAATATTTCTACCTGAAGTTAAACCACTAGCTTAAATTCACCATGGCAAAGACTGAACAATTCATTTACTTTCATGTCTTCCTTGTTTTCATTACTGCTGTTCATCACATCCCTCCCTATTACCTTCCTTTCACAGCTGTTGGTGTCTCAAAGCCCTCCCAAGTTACCTTTTTCATTTTCTCCTGTTTCTAATTGTTGCATATTCTCTAACAGTCCTGTCAGACTCCATTGATAATGTCTCTATATAAAGCTTTTCCTTGCATTTATCCCACACTTTTTCCCACTGAAATTAGTCAAGAAAATCTTATCCCTGAGATCCAGAGACATGAGCATGCCTGTGGTTAAGGATTCAGTTCTAGCTCTGTACTTAGATTCTATCTCTAATTACTATTCAAATCAAGGTTACCTAAAAAGTGTTAGTCATCAAAATTTTTGCCTAAATCTAGGTTTGAACAGTAAGGTAGATTTTAAGAATGGATAACTTATTTGTACCATACTGTCTCAGAATCAGTCGGTTATTCTTTCTCCTCTTTACAGTTTCCTTTATCTTTCCTCTACCTCCAGTCCTACTGATTTTTTGTTATACAGTATGTTGATATGTTGTGTCTTAATGAGTGTGTAAACTCTTTGGCCCAGGTATAATGCTTCTTTGTCTATAATAAATTGCAGGTAAATTCAATGCAAAGTAGTACTACCGAGACATTTTTAACAAGGCACGTAGCCCACTGAAGTTTCATCTTGCATGAGATATCGATACAGCACAGCAATAGTAATCAATGAATTTAGTGGGAAAAAAAAAAATTACCATACTGCCTATAAATTTTTTAAATAAAAATGCTTGTGATGCAGTATCCCAGGACAGAAATAATACCTTGTGGTATCTTGGTAAATGCAAACTCCTGAAAATTGTGGGTTGGTTCTGTTCCTTCCCTATATATATTACATTGGCTTAAAAATACACAGTATTAAAAAAAAACTAGTAGAAATGTATTTTGCATTGCCTTTATTTGCTTTCCAGATGTTAAGCATTTGGGGTGCACATGACACAAATCTTCCAGCATAGATCCTAAACCATGAAGTGGAGAAATTCACTGGTGTCTCTTGAATAAAGAGGATGCTACTTTCTCAGAACTTAAATAGGAGTTGTAGATCGGGAGAAAAAGTTTTTCTTCCCCTGTCTTCTCCCAGTGCAGTGATTGTGTCTGAGTACCAATAACAGTGAATCTTCATTAACATTTTTTACTGAGGTCACTTCTGTAGCTAAAGCAATTACACTTCCTAACTATATCAGTACAATAAAGCTCAGACTGGTTACTGACAAAAAGAAAAAAAGAAAAGAAATAAAATGTATGGAATGAAACTTTTAAATAATTCTCAGATTTCTCTGGGAATTATTTTTCCTTTCTGTCAGGGGGAAAAAAAGACTTTCCATATAAAATTGCCAGTCTGAGTTACATCTGGATTACATCACACAGTCTGCGTCCTGTGGACTTTGTGAACCTAAAAAACTCTTACCTGTGTTTTGTGAAACGTTTCCAAACAACATCTTTCACTCTCTCAAAGGCTTTGGGTAAAGACATCAACTGCAGGTTTGTGAGTTGCTTTAAGTGCTCGCCCTCTGGGGCCTTAGTAAAAGAAAGTTTTTGCCAAATATCCCATATGCTATGGAAAAGGAAGACAACACAGTTTCTCAGATAAGACATAAAGCCTCATTCCTGGACACCAGAATGAGTCTACTCCCCTCTCACAAGCCTCCATGAGGTCATTTCTTCAATAATAATAATAACAGTTGGATTAATGGAAATCAGACTTCTATCATTTTTTTAGGAAATATTTCTACTGGGTTCTGCACATTGTTACCTAGAACACTGAAAATCAATCTTAATGCTGGTCAGTGCAGTATTAAGCTGTGTTTACCAAGAGACCCTTGGCCCTTCTCATGACTCGTTTAAGCAGAAATGTAGTCATATGAAACTAATCCACAATTGAATGCAATTCACTCTAAGAAGTGCGATCAGACAAAATAAAAAGGGTCTGACTCTTCCTCACACTCAATCAGTTAAACCTGGAGTTCCTTCTGAATTACGTTACCGCAGAGGGACAGGAAATCAGGATAAAATATCCTGAAAAAGGTAATATTTACCTATTTCATAGAATCATAGAATCATAGAATCATAGAATGGTTAGGGTTGGAAGGGACCTTCAAAGGTCATCTAGTCCAACCCCCCTGCAAGGAGCAGGGACATCCCCCACTAGATCAGGTTGCTCAGAGCCCCATCCAGCCTGGCCTTGAATGTTTCCAGGGATGGGGCATCCACCACCTCCCTGGGCAACCTGTTCCAGTGATCTACAACTCTCATCGTGAAAAATTTTTTCCTAATGTCCAATCTAAATCTACCCCCCTCTATTTTAAAACCATTACCCCTTGTCCTATCACAACAGGCCCTACTGAACAGTCTCTCCCCATCTTTCTTGTAGGCCCCCTTGAGGTAGTGGAAGATCGCTATCAGGTCTCCCCGGAGCCTCCTCTTCTCCAGGCTGAGCAGCCCCAACTCTTTCAGCCTTTCTTCATAGGAGAGGTGCTCCATCCCTCTTATCATCTTTGTGGCCCTCCTCTGGACCTTCTCCAGCTGGTCCATGTCCTTCTTATGTTGGGGGCTCCAGAACTGGACACAGTATTTTTCCTCCCTGGATGGATTCGAGGTAATCAGATGCATTTTGGCCAGTGGAAGAAAAGTGTACAAACAGCAATGTCATCAAGAAAATTGATTCTGATAAGGGCCTGTTTAAAATATTTACCTTGGACTCTGTAAAAGTCAAGAATGTTCTAATCCAATACAAACACTGAGTTAATACTAATGTCTCTATCCAATTCGAACGCTGAGCTGACAGAAAGATTAGGAAAAAAATAGAAGAATTAGTAGCACGGTATCTCCTTTATGTGCTTATTTTTCCATTCCTTTAATCCTGCAACTTTTTGAAATTACACTAAAGTTGGATTTTTTTCCTCACTTTCAGTGGGTTTATCTTTGGTTCATCCGGATTTTGTTTCTTTTTTATTGTAACAAGCCACTGTTGAAACGTTATGATGAATGTGACATTGCAAATATGTATTTTAATTAATGTAAGAGCAAGACATTTGGGTAATAAAAATAATACTCTTTACATCAAGAAAACCAACAGCATCTGTCTTCTGTATTATGATGCTTATAATTATAAGTGAAATTTGTTGTAATTACTAGTCAAACTATGTAAAATGAGTTCGCTGAACAGTAACATACACTATTCAGCTGCTGTGCATCTTCTCTAACTCAGGAGAAGAAGCTACGTATGCAGATTGACCATGTGCTGCTCTCTGTGGCAGGTTCTGCTTGGGAAAGCACTGTCTCAGTGTGCTCTTCCTTTTAAAATGTAGTCTGTGAGATAAGTCTTCTTCCTCTGCTTTCAAACGACATTTCAGTTCACAAGCTGTTCACCGTTGTCAGAGAAATGCTCAGTGTGGCTGAGAACTGAGCAGGCTCATAAACTGTGTAGCTGTGTCAGCTGAGTGCTAGTCCAGTGCTAAAAAGTCCCACCAGGACTATTCTGGGATCCAGCAACTACTTCTACAAGGTTCAGAGCTGAGCCACAAAGGCATTCCAACTCAGACTGGCACTTTCCAGCGGGTTTTGTACCACTGTCCACTGTCCATACAGTCATGCCTCACTTGACTGTAAAAATTTTAGAAATTATTTTGTGCAAAAGAGGTGCAACCACACATTCACTGTGCGAAAAAAAAAACCGACTGAACAAACACACAGGGAGAAACAAGGCGCATAGATGAAATACAAGAGCATGGAGAAGCAGCAGTTGCTTGGCAGGGAGGTTCTGAAAGTGGCTGACAACAAAAAAGACAAAACCTCTTTCCTAATCTTACTCTTGTAAAAGAAGCGTTTCTGATTTTATCTTGAGTCCTGTCCTCCTTCTTGATCTACAAACCCTCCTTCAGCTCCATTGCCTCCAATTAGTAACAACATAGCCAGAAAAGAGTAAGAGCTGCACCCCATCAACAACCTCAAAATGAAAAAATGCAGTGAAAACATAAAAGATTTCATCTTACAGATCTGAATAAAACTCACCCCTTTATTCTCCCTCAGTGGGCATTGAGCATAGCTCTGAAACTCATTGTGTCTTGCTGTTATGTCTGTGTTGCGTGGGAAGAGGTGCTGTTAGTCACGTATTGGTCTAGACAATGTTTCTCTCCAGACAAGTTATTTTTTCTCACAAGCCATTTTGGCCCGTCTTTAACAATACCCGCATCAGTGAACATCTTTCCCAATTTTTTTTTTTTCTCTTGAAACAAGATGGATTTCATTGTAGAAATTAGGCTGTAGGCATTAATTTCATTTTAGATATCCACAGTGAAGTGTTTATAGATTTGCTTCTACTATGTTAACGTCTTTTTATGCAAAGAAACTAATTTTTCAGATTACAAATTTTAGAGAAATCTGACAGCAGTTGCATAGTCTGGACAAAATTTTCTGCTATATGGACAAAAATGTTAAACTTCTGAAGAGTTTAAGTAGTTAAATTAACATGTTTACGGTCTTTCCAAGGTCACTGAAATTCCTTTTGCTGTGGGCTTGTTTTAATCTTACCTGGTAAACAACATACACAGTTTTTAATGTATTTTAATATATATGGAGATTACAATGACTAAATCAGATTGCTGTAATTTCTTAAATACTTTATTCATCCTTCTACACAGTGGTAAACCTTCTGAGATCACACTGACATTGAGAAATCAGTGTTACTTTGTGGGATAATAAAGACATGATAAAATCCAAAGGAATCTGTGTTTAAGCTTTATTTAATTTATAGAATCCACACTTAGAAGCAGCAAAAAATACTGCATGAATGACAGGAATGAGACTTCCCCATTCTTCTGGAAGAACAATATCTCTGGAGATAAAAAATACTATTCACCATTTAACCCAATTTTTCATTTATACTATGGAAGGTTTGGTGTGATTTCTCAAGTGGCACATGGGTTTTTTTAACTTGCTAGTCAGAAGGCTGAATTTGGTTCTGCAGTATAGTTTTAAAGTAGTTGATGGGAGGATCCTAGGGGTAATGGTCTTGATATAATTTAAACAGTTGTGCACGTTCTAACATAGGAAGCCAGGGAAAAGAAGAACTCATTTCGACTGACCGTTACTCCTGTAGCCTTCTTAGTAAGTCTGCCAACGAGAGTGTCACATCCAATCTGCCATGATAAGCCTTAATGAACATTTTTCTAGTTCTGCTGGGAACTGAACTGAGATTACTGGTACAATTCTGGCATGCTTGTGCTCAGTAACAAAAAGCTTGTATGCCAGAATTTTATCCCTTTTGATGTAATTTGCAGCTATCAGTCACATGTAACAGTCACTCAATTATCCTGGAGCAAGAGTGAGCAGTTTAGTGGGCTGTTTCAGAGCTCTGTGTTTGCTGGTTGCCTGGCCGGCGTGCTGGCTGGCATGCCTCGCCTGCCTGCAGGTTTTGTGCTGCTTTGTACAGCTGAGCAGCAGCTGGAAAGCACCAGAGAGGGAACCCTTCAACCCACGGGGTGGTGTTCAGTGGGGGCACTCACTCAGCTCTTCTGCTCTTCAGCAGGTTTTTGTGATGTTCGTAGATGCTTAGTGCTGTACAGGTGTCTATTTTTTTTGGTCTCACCAAATTTCTCTAAGGAGGTTAAAGATTACCTGGAGAGCGGAGGAGAGGAAGACAGGCAGACAACTGTCAGTGAACTGATGATACAGGGACTGAAAAAACGTTTGTTTTTTTTTTTTTCCCAGGAATCAGGGCTCCATAAAAACTGTCTCCTTTTATAACTGCTAGGTCAGATATATATGGATATATATGGGTTTAGGCATAGGCCTGAATTGTCCCATTTAGCTAAGTCCCAGGACCATACTGAAAATCTATTCACCATTACAGGACAAAAACATATTTAAGTCTGTCAGATGTTAGGATCAGGTCAGTCATCTGTAAGTTACTGACAGATGAGAACTGCCTTTCTTGTACCCCCTGTTGACAAGAGCAGGGTTTCTGCCTGTGCAGAAGAGTGGTTCAGTGAAAGTCCAAATTCTTCTTATCTGCGATAGAGCTGAGTCCCTGGGCAGCCCTGCCTGCATGGTTACAGATAAATGTGAGCTTGCCTTGGCTGGGCAGCTCTTCTTGCCAGGAGGTTCTGCCAGCACCATGCCTATGACTCCTACTGTAATGGAAGTGAAGGGATTCCTGCAAATACTGGTTTTTTTGGTTTTTTTTTTCCTGTGCCTTTAAATTTTCAGAAATCTGAGTTGAGCAACATGGAATTAACCTTTCTTTTAAGTTTGAGGGAAGAGGGAGGAATGTGGTCTGCAAGACAAAAGAATTAAAAAATACATTACAGAGGAGAAGACAGTGAAATTAAAAAAAAAAAATTGAAAACAAGGAGAGAGTGCATGCGAAGATTTTAAAGTAAATAATGTTGAGCATATGGAATAAATTACCAAAAGCATAAATATGTTCAACTGACAACACGGTTAAGTGTTTCAAAATCTTTATATAAAAAGATATGAAGAAATGGAGAGGGAAAAAGGAATGTGATCTCTATTTACTATTGAAGGTCCCTTCAACCCTAACCATTCTATGATTCTATGATTCTATTTCTACTGCACAGCTTTTTTTTTTTTTGGTACTCACCTGTTTTGCAGCTAATTTTCTACCCAATGTCCAGTGTCAAAGAATTGTATATAAAATCAAACTAGTTTAGACCTGTGTAACTGAATCCATCTGCTTGGAGCATTATTTCTAAACAAAATCTGAGATAAAAAAAAAAACAACTACATTTTACAGTTACATTTTTTGTTGCTGCTGGAATAAAGTAAACCCAGGAGAAACCTTGTGCCATCACTGCCCTTCCCTCTCCACTTCAAGTGGATTTAATGCCTTAGAGCTGGTGTGCGTTTGTGGCTGTCCCCGGGCTGAATCAAAAGCAGACAAGCACTTGGGCTGTGCGGGGTCCAGGTGTGTGCTGAACCTACGTGCCTGTCCATGGTCATGCTTGGATGGGTTCTAAGTGCATACTGTGTGTGCTGTTGACCTAAAAAGAACATTTTATTTAGTAACTAGGACTTTAAAATTAGCTATATACATCCACTGAAAAGGGGAGGAGGGCAGATTTGCTAGGATATTTGGATGAGCCGAAGGGGAGCAAGAGGGGAAACTGCAAGCATCTGTTCAATAGAGCTATGCAGTCTTAAGGAAAGAGATCTAAGTGGGAAAGTTTTTCTCACTTAAAATAAATTATGTTTAAGAAGTCAGGCAGACCTCTGTTTGATGAGATGGTGAAAGGCCGTTTAAAATTACAGATGGCATAGTTTATCTTCACCTGTTCTCCACATCCCAAATTGAAACGGTTGGCCCATGACTAGGATGGCATAAAGCCAGATAAAGAAAATGTGTCCCTACTATCCTGGGTTAAATATGGCTTATACTTTGTCAGCAGCTCTCAGGGAGAATAAAATCACTGTCAGTGCATACGTTGACAAAGTCAGAGCTACAAGCAGGAGTTGAAATGTGTGGTTTGTTTTTTTATTTTTTCAGGAACTGACTGTGTATTCTCCCAACTCTTGCCAGCCTGAGAGAAAAATACCAAGATTGGGATTGACATATCTCTCCTTCCAATTCTATTTTTATTAGATGCAAGGCCATTTCAACCCTGGCTCTTTCACTGAAAGGTGTGCACAATTTTGGTGGGAATTTTTAAAATATAGATATACACATATGCTATATAAACAAGTAGCAGATCTATTTGCCTTCAGTTGTTGGATGAACTAGGCAAGAGATGTGTAAAATTCAAAAGTTTTTTTGCCAGAAGTGCAGATGACAAATGCATTTGTAACAGATCTGATAAAAGTAATATTTTTATTAGTTGAAAATTAGTTGAAATTATTTTAAGAAATTATAAAACTACATCTTAAGGTCTTTGCTCAAAGTTCTTCTCTAGACAGTTTTGTATAAGAATATAATCCAAATTGTAAATAACTCAAGGTAAAACCACTGATGAATTAACAGTGATATTTAAAACTACTTAATTTTTAATAACTGAATATTAGTGAACTAACATGCAGCCACTCTAGAAGCATATAGGACCGTAATATTTACATTTTACTCTGCACTGGTGTTATAAACTGATCTTGAGATTGGATCTTAAGGTTTATTAAATGTATAATGTAAGTACCTTTCACTGCCATCCAGCTACAAAAGAAAAAAAACGATAACATGTTTATAACTGGTATTTATAATGTTTGGTTTTTAAAAATCTAGTCAAAAGAGATAAATTCTCATTAAATTTTTAAGACTTCTTAGCTAAATACAGGGCAATACAAAGAAATATTTCTCTAAAAGAAAGTTTGAAATCAATAGATAATTTAAACTATTTTGAAATCAATACAGAATTTAAATGATACATAGTCAACCTTATCCCAGAGGCTTTTGTGGAGTTTTCTAATGGTTTTTGTTAAAAATATATATGTTCTGGGCATATAAGGCTTACTTACCTTAAAAAACAAACTATCCTATATCCAAGTCCCTGTAAATTTTAATGGATAAGAAAACCCTTTTTTCTTGTCGATACTTTTGTCAGAGTCATGGAAATATATTGGGAAAATTCCTTGCAAATAGACATGTGAAATGAAAACTTTAAATGAGTTTTCAGTGTATTCATTTCCAGAAAAAAAATTGTTTATAAAAGGCAAAATCTTGTTCATAAGTTGTATGACCTTGAAATCCTTTTGCAGTGTATTTGCTCAGGAATCAGAAGGTATAAGGTGGATAAAGATCCTGAAATTAAATTTAATTTAATTAAAAAGGGCAAAGCTGAAGTAAAGTCTCAATAAGCAACCCAAAACCGTCACAAAAGTTGGTTTTACATATAGTCAGGAATATAACAATTATTAAAGAATATTTCTAGAAAGGGTTGTGCTCATGGACAATTCACTGAAAAAAAATCTATATTGTTTGAAAAATATATTAAGTATTAAAATATTAAGCATTTCTATGTCTTGAAAGCTGGCTTTCTAACACAATCATGATGATTTTAGAAGGGGAAGAAGGAAAAAGTTAACTTTGAGTTTGTGAATGTGTAGTATTTTCCTTCTTTATAATTACCTTGATTTTTTTTTTCTCAAGTGTCTTCACACCCTTAACAAGTTATTTAAAATTTATCACTGTGAATGACTAATTCTATTTCCATTATTAGCAGAATCTATATTTCTGTAGTGAATCATGTATCAAAATTGCTACAAGATGAAAAGCAGTGAAAAAAATCTTTAGACTGACTGCTTCATCCTGAAGTTTCTCCTGTGTTTATTGGAATTGCATGTTGGTATTGAAATGGGGCAGTGACGAGTAATCAATGAAGTAAGAGATAGGCATGAAAAGAACAATGAGCTGAGTAGAAGAAAAAGGACCACTGGGAGCCTGAAAGGTGAAGACAAAGTAAAGATTGAGAGTGGGCTCTCTTGAGGATTTCTGCAGCAGGTTTAGACACTAGGATGATGTGACGAATGTACAAGCTGTGATGTTTTGTGGTGATCCTACCTGAAGGAAGACGTAAAAGAAGACAGAGCCAGACTCCACCCGGAGGTGTGCATTAAAAGGATAAGAGGCAACAGTCCTAAGCTAGAGCAAGAGAAATTCAGAATCGATGTAAGGAAAACATTTTCCACAGTGAGAGCAGTTCAAATCTGAAACTGAGGCGAAGACAGGTTGTGAAATCTCTAAATTGCCTGGAGGATTTGCAAAACTTATCAACCTGATCTGACTCCAGAACATTAAAAATCTCAAGGAAAAGGTTGGAGTAGAGACCTTCAAGGGGTCCTTTAAGCCCAAATTGTCCTATGATTCTCTGGGCAAGTGCAATGGATTAGGGAATAGAGAACCTACTCATGCTTTATATGCATGTAGTAACAGCATATAGAGTATAAATGAAGGAGAATTTTTTTTGTAAAATAACATCACTTCTCCATATAAAAACCATTTACTTTGCCTAGGGAAACTTCCTTCACTTTTTTAACCATGTGGTTTGTGCAACACATTCACTTGCTACTGTGAGCAGAGATGTGTGAGTAGAAGACATGACTGAGACAGCAGATGCCTACAGGACAGTCTCTCCTAAAAGGTGGAGCACACAAATGAAAAAAAAAATATTGGGAGTTTCTGTGGCCTACATTGGACTTTGTGTGTTTAGAAATGTAGTATTTTACAATCGGCAACAGGTTGAAATAAAAAGTCTTCTCTTATTGTATGCAGTTGCATATCATGCCTGGGTCTGAGGCCAAACTTCTACCCCTAATTTTCTATTTTGAACACTATAAAATCCATAAACTTGACCTGCACTGCCCTATAGTGCTCCAGAGCTTCCAGGTTAGAAGTGAAAGCTTGTGGTGAGTCAGAACAGGGATGTCCTTCCGAAAGATACAAGTCTGGCATTCAGCTGCTGGGGACCTCCTCAGTGTGTGACGTCCCAGGAAGGGATGAATGAGGACAATTTTGGACTGCCAGGTAATTTGGGAAGTGGCAGGCCATGGGGTTCCCAGGAGGCACGCTGCATCAAATGTGTGTTGTAGTCAGGTCATCTTCCAAGTTGGTGATCCCTGGTTCTGGTGGATAATGCTGTGAGCGTTGAAAAGTGCAGCTCTCAGTGGGACTGCCTGAAACCAAGACTCTTTGCATGACTTAAATACTAGCAAGGGGAAGCGTTTCTGTTCTCAAAAGGTTCTGCTGCATAATAAAAACTGCAGCATTGAAGAAGCCTGTGTTTAAAATTGCTGGGTCTCATTCAGGTGAGAAAGGATTTTTTGATTATTTTCTTAGACTGCTGGTCTTGCTGAACCACAGTATAAAAAATTAACTTAAACTGCAAGACTGCCTTAAGTTTCTTGAATTTTTCTTCTTTATAGGAAGCTTAGAACTTGACCTTGTAAAACACTTTCTATAAAAACTTATATGAACTTATCGAGTTGAAAAGTACATTTCCCTTTTTAGGGGGAAAAAAAGAGATTTTCAAATTTCCCATACAAATTGCTTAGTACTTTTACAGATCCCCCAAAGTGTAAGATGAAATAAATAAGTTAACTTTCCTTTTCTCCATTTTCCTTTTTTGTTTTTTTTGCCATGGCAAAAAAAAAGAATAGGAAAAAAAAGAGGTAAAAACATTGGATTTTGTTGTTTTTTTTAAAGCACAGTGTATATATATATGTATAAAGTAAGTAGTCCTTATAACTTCTGATTAGGAATAAGGACAGTTGTGTTTTCTAATGAAAAATAAAACTAGCTTTCTACTAGCTTTTCTTACAACTAGCTTTCAACTAGTTCTCACTTCTAAGAGATAGGAAATAATCCTCTGACAAAAAGTTTTCTGGATCTTTCTCCTAGTTTGCCATTATTATTGGACGACAGTTTTACATATTATGTGAATATTCTATGTTAACCTAATTCTTTTACAAAATGTCACACTTTGCCTCATTCTTTTTTTTTCAGTCCCCATGCTTTTTCTTTCAAAGCACCTTAATTTTATAACCTTTTATTGTTACCAAGAAGCCAATGATGAATTTAAAACAGAACCCATTCTGACTTGCCAATTTGAAACTAAATGGTGCTGAAAATTCTCCAGTGCAACAATATCGTTATATTATGACAATAAAAATGTTTCATTCTCAGTGAGTCTTCATTGAACATTGCTGGAAAGGGGGAAGAAAAAGCAGCCCAGACTCTATAGACAACAACTGTAATAAAAAGAAATTTTAGAAAGAATTATTCCAAAATATCCTACAATATCCATTTTATGAGGGATTATATATGGTAGCATAGAGAAGGTGCAATTAAATAAATACTTCTAAAATCTTTGGAAGAGTTGTGAATTTCATATGTGGATTTTTTCCCGAGAGAACTTTTGGAAGAATAATGTGTCAAAATATACTTGTGACATTTGCCCTGTCTTTCAGGTCAAAATGCATAATTCTGTCTTCTCGAAGTGATTTATTAATCTAACAAAACACTTTTTGAGTTGAGGAAGTATTTAAGATCGTTATTGTTTTGGATGATAGACTGTTCTTGAGAGGCAAATTTCATTTAAGTAAACTACAATTTAAGCTTCAAACAACTATGCTTCCAAAATTCTACAGAACTGAACTGTGAATCAAAAAGGTACTAGACATGAACACACAGGCAAGTAATACAATAATATTTACAATCCATAAGTATAACATTAGTCTAATAGATGTTCAAAAGTACCTATCTTTGAACTTCTGGTGATAGATTTTCAGACTATACTATTATGACTTTACACTGTATGGTCTGAGGTAAAATGTGCATCAAGAAATAGCATTTGATGAGACTGATTTTTATATATATATATACATAGATAGATATAAACCATCTAAAAGGCCAATGTAAGACTTTTGGTGGATTGTTAGAATTTGATTATATGAGTTTAAATGCATTGATCTATGCTATTGGTAGCTTGAGCTATCAGTAATAATAGTGTGTGCATAGTAAATCACTATGTTTTGGTAGAATGCTATCTCTTTAGTTCATATTGCAGCACAAAACCTTTAAATGCATCCATGTAGCTGTTATTCTATATTTCTAAAATAAATTTTTATTTAAGTCTGCGTATAAAATAAATTTATATATGAAAACAAAAGCATTTATGTATCACAGACAAATGTACACGTTAGATTGGGATATAGTTGGCTTCTTAGACATACACAGGCAAATATGCTCGCTCACTTAATGGTATTCACAGTACTGAAGTAATTTACTGCAGGTACAAAACCACTCACTTAAAAACACTCCATTGAAAAACTGTGATTGTTGAATGCAACAGTGATGAACTTCTGAAGATCTAGGATGTCGGATTAGCCAACACTTATACAGAACTAGTTACTCAAATTTTTAGGATGTTCAAATGTAGTACATAGATCTGACATCAGTTACACAGCTAATCATCTCTGCAAAGCCAAAGGATGTCAGACCAGGGAAAATGTAAGGTGATGTTCCAAGTCCAGGAGTGTTGTTCTACAGGGACAATGAGGAGACTGTGGTTTATTATCCCAAACTGCAGCACTGGTTAGGCTCTTGCTGAAATCAGCAACAATCTACTGTTGACTTCAGTGGGAGCAAGGATTAATCCCAAATTACTATGTCTGTAAAATAAGACATACTTTAAATGTGGCCATATTCTAAATTTATGATTTCACCCTTACAGAACAGTTAACTTGAAAGAGTAATCTCCTTATGAATTTTCTCTCTCAAGAAATGAAATCCATATAACACATTATGGATTATTTTATGTTCAATGAGTTTTCCATTGTATTATGACTGATTACACAGAAAATGTATTAAAATTAATAAGATACATGGCTTTAAAAGAAATCCACAGCTACAAACTTATTTTTTTGTGTTGGCAAGGACAAGTCATTAATAATTTCAGAATTGAGTTGTTAAACAGAATTCTAGTTAATTCTGCCAGCTCCCAAGAATTTACACTTAATCTGTCTTCCTTGTTTGAATTCTACCTTTGGCAAAACTATTACATTTCAGTCAGTGACCCATTTCCATAAATGTTTAAAGTTACATTTAAGAGTGGGAGAAAGATGAAAGCAAGCAGTGTTTCCAAACTACAGACTTATTAATCTCGATGAAAAACACAAGTTAGCTGCCTGAAAGTATTTGCATTTCTTACAGAACTGTAATACAGACTGGCTTTGAAATTTGTAATTTCAGTAACCCAAATTCGATAGGTTTGGAAATCCTGACCCTATACTGTCTCATAGAAGATGCTTCATTGTTGGAAAATCAGCATCATTATTTATGTGTGCACGAGCTGGAATTGATACCTGTCACAAATCTTCCCTTGTAGATTTTCCCAGGACCAGCTAAGAGACTTCCAGCATCGTAAATGTGTATGGGCCAACACAAAAATATACCAAAATTAAACGGTTTTGAAAGACATTGGTCGCAGTGAGTCCAGATCATCTCAATTTTCTCACCTTACATTTTAACTTAATTGAACTTTGCAAAACTTAGGTATGATTTGGTTATTTCCTTTTTTTTTTGGCTTCTGAAAAACCCTCAAAAATAACCAGTCATTCTGAATGACACTAAGTAGAAAGTATCATTTTCTACTAAAATTATGGATAATAGACTAATTATTTAGAATTAGATAAAGATAAATTAAAGGGATATGGTTCCAGAACTCTAAACAGAAGGAAATAAAAATACATAAACTATTATCTGATAAGGAACATCATCAGTTGGTAGAGTTGAACATTGCAGTAAGTCTTTAAAAAGCCAGCTAAAGAGGCTAATTTGTGTGACGCTCACTAGGAATGCTTTTCTCAGTGTATGTCTAGTTGTGTTTTCTTCATGAAAAATGGATAAACAAGGAAACAAAAGAATAAAAGTAGAGGTGGAGGAGAGATATTCAGAACTTCAGCAGGTTTCTCTCTGTCTTTATTGTACTTGAGAGACTATTAAAATTCTGGGCACCTGCTGAACTGAAAATCATACCCCAAAATTTTAAATATTACCCATTTGCTGCAAGACATTAGCATGAATTTCCAGGAATATTGTGTAGTTTGGACATATTGTAAATCTCCTTTGCACTAGGCTGCTTGTGACAGTTGAATTGAATCCTTGAAATGGGTGTTCACTTCATATGAAATGAAGGTTGACTAAATTTCCATGGGCCAAAAGGAAAAGCTGTTAGGGGAGTTGAAGCTCTGCCATATCAGCTGATGTAAAAGGGGCAGTATATGTAATATATGTGTATGCTATATTGTCTGGTTCCTTGTTTTTGCTGTTGCCCTAGTCACTGTCATAGCAATCTCCTGACCGTTTTAAACAAAAAGCTGCAGTCAACCGCACCCTTATCATGCCTCTAAAACAAATCTTTGTTGTTGATTACAGTATGCTTGAAAGCACACTGACAGTTGCTAGATATCATCTTTGAGGTTAGCGTCTTCTCAGCGTATCACATTCTTTCACAACATTTATGCGGCAGGTGCCATGGCAGATGCCATGGACATCTGCCCAGAGAGAAAAAACAAAACTCTGCAAGCAATCCCAGCCTCACCCCATCTCCTCACACCACCCTTTTGTTCAATGGGACATTATGTAGGAGCCAAGTCTTAGACATGACGACATAATTCTCATGGAATACAAGGAAAATCTGAGGGTAACACTTTTTCCTAAGTGCTTTTGTTCCATTACTCAACAGTATCTATTGAAACTTACTAAAGAAGGAAGCAATTAGTGTATTTTCCCAAGGCTACATTTGCAATGCAAAATATTACTGAAGTCTTGAAATAATTTTGCAGTTGATAAAAATCTGTACTATACACATACATATATATATATATGTAGGTCAAAGATAGATTTAAAAATTTAATAATCTAATAATAACATATTGATATGTAAAATTGAAACAGCTTGTGATTTAGATTCAATACAGTTCCTGTTCGGTGATGAGTTAACTGTAATTTTTAATATAAATCTATATAAACTGAACATCTCTGCAATACTACCAGAGACTGTTTTCATTCATTTATTTGCCTCATATTGAATAATATGTATAGCAATCGTCTATGTTCTGTTATTTAATCTAATTTGCTTGAAATTATGTATTCAAACAAAATATATATTTTGAGATCAACTGAACTATTGAAGAGTTTTAAAGGTGGATGTTACATTTTGGTTTTGAATTCTCTTGGTATTTTTGAAAATGTTTGAATTAGCCCTTGGAGATATATCTGCAGGTCAATTACATGTAAATAATTATCACCTATTAGTTACTATTGTATTGTGTTTCATTTTTTTCCTTATCATCTATCTGTAAATCCTCTTTTAGTTTAGCTGTCAGTGCTGTTACAGGAAAGGTGAACTAGTGCAATCATTTTTTGAGCTCTTCCTGCTCTTGGTACAACATTTTAATTACTGGAAAATGTTTTGATTTATTTTAAATCCAAGTTCTTCCATCAGTGTAGGTTTATACTAGCAGCCAAGTTATTTCTTGCCTTGTAGGCTTGTAAAAACAGGTGATGAAGAAAAAGAGAAAGAAAAAGAAATAAAAGTTTTAAAGCAATTTCTATTTCTCTCTTGTTTCAGGACATCAGTTGGCTACAAGTTCTCATCAGTAAGCTAGAGAATGACGCATTTGTGGTATAATAAATTGGATGAGACCTCTGCAGTGGGCAAAATAGTTGGCAAATCATTTAGGGAAAGTACATGAGAACTCCATGAGAAAAGTTATCTAGTTTTCAGAGAACAAAAGAAATTTTAAGTTGTGTTGGGATGAGAAGCTGAGGAAACTGTCAGCTTCTTCTCA
Organism: Ardeotis arabs; assembly: GCA_011801015.1. Lineage (NCBI taxonomy): Eukaryota > Metazoa > Chordata > Aves > Otidiformes > Otididae > Ardeotis > Ardeotis arabs. The sequence goes on from JAAGAY010001719.1 coordinate 28,425, forward strand.
TACTGTGCCAGCTGATGGATAAATAAAAGTGTCCATGACTAGACATGACCCGTTGGCTTCTACCTTAATTCAGTCAAATGAATTTCAATATATACAGAAAAAAAAAAAAACAAACCAACATGTCAAATTTCTCTAAAAGGCATTAAATTATATGAAATTTTCGCATTTGTACATACAGTTTTAGTAGGCTATTGCTTAGTCTGAATGTAAATTCAATGTGTACATGTAAAGCAGTTTATACTTGCAGTAGTGATAATCACATGGGCAAATTGAGCATGGAAATTGATAGGTTTGAGGAATTCATTGGATAATCTTTTAAATTCTTTTAATAAATATATAATTTTATTTTATTTCAAACTGTGAAAACAATTGAAAACTATTAAAGACATTTTTAAATTGTCACTTTATTTATGATTCTGACACAAAATCATTCTTCAGCAAGTAACATTTTATAGATTTACTACGTGAATGATTAATAACAATACTAAAGTTAAATTCACATCTACACTGCATTTATTGTATAAAGGTGTCTAATATAGGAATTTAGGACTGGGAAAGACTGTCTGAGTCAAAGAATTCAATCTTTTGTTTTTCTTGGAAATCATGTGTCTCTAGTAAACTTGCAGCACTGTAAAATACTATCATTTCAATGTTGTTGTGAACTTTTACTGGAAGTTTTATTTTATTTTTAGAGTTCTAAATGAAAGTAATTCATACTTAAAATTTTAATTGTAACACAACAATGAAAGTGGCTACTGCTGGTTAAAATATTTGCTGCAAATGGATATGGATGAAGTGGATCTAAAACTAATTACCAAGAGAATAGTGCATAGAATTTCTGTGAAGGCTCTGGAACCTGTATCTAAGTATACACTGCTTGGTATTCCTGAAGGTGCTGCAAACTGTTACCCCTAGGTGCATGAGTACTCACAAACTTACCTTGGATAACCATTTAAGGTTGTTACATATTAATGTCAATGAAATAACTGCTATGCAAGCCAAAATAATGCAAATTTGCCTCTTTTTTTTTTTTTCAATTTCTTGGTCACTGATTTCCACACATGACATTTTCAGAGCTCTAGGGGAGAGAGTGGGAAAGAAGACTTCAATCAGAGGTCTGGAAGGAATTCCTACGAATTCCATTTTTCAGCCTGTTACAAATGGTACCTCATTTACGCTCAGATACGTAAAAAACAAGGACAGCTTTGTGGCTAAGGTCTTTCTAGACCAGCATATTTCCAAGTTTCTGATAAAGCAGGAAAAATAATCCTAAAAGAAGCCCTATTAGTTGGAAACTTGAGCAAGAAAGATACTGCTGTGCTGTGATTAGATTAAAAGGTTTTAAGATGTGAGTGTTTTCCAGGAGCTGGGGGTAGCAGTTGTAGGTACATATGTGCTAGATGTAATGGCAGGAGTTTGTAAATTAGCAAGGCCATTTGTCTTGGACACTAAAAAGTGATTTCGTTTGAATTATTATGAAGGCTGGCATTGTTCTCTTCCAAAATAAATATGTTGATACCAACATTTTGTACGAGTGCATTGTTATCACAGTCACTGGTAATCAGAATGGTGCATACAAAAAAATGACAAACTGTAATACTTTGTTGAAACATAAATTAAATCTTTCATGTTTTCAAGGTTTATGGAAATGTCTCCTGTTCAGCCTTTCAGTAGGTACAAATTTGCTTTTGTTTATGCATCAATTTTTAGGAGTGTCACTTTTTCAGAGTTCAGGTGATACTGATATATCATCTGATAGTGATGTATCAGTATCACCTGATATATCAGTATCACCTAATAGTGTATCTGTGATCTCTATTATTTTTTTGGCTTAAAAATATGAAATGAAATATGAAAAAAAGGGCAGTCAAGCCACAGAACAGTCATGATGTACTGGTGGTATATGGGTGCTGACCGGTTTCTCAGGTAAGCTCTTTAGTAGAAATAATAACTTTCAATATTTTTCCATCTGGTCTTCTCCAGTATCACTGAGGCACCTCTTTCTTCTTGCTTTCTGCATTTCTACTCTTCTAAATTCCCATGTTCTTCAGTTATTTGGGTCATAAATCTGCCTGTGATGAAAGATGCTAGTGTTTCACAACATCTAGATACACAATATGGGTGGGAGTTGAGTTAAAATATGTGTATTTTAACAAGAACATCCTCTACAAGTGTTAGCATGAATTCTTGTTGTCATTCCCTCAGGATAAAAAAGTTCAAATAAGATCTGTCTGTAGCAGTAGATTTTTCATGGGAATTCTTTTCCAGATTCATCTTAGATTGAGTATCTAACAGATGCATCATTTTTCTCAATGGTGCTTTTGGACACAGACATAAAATAAAGTCATACATGGAATGGAAAAAATAAGAATATAACCAAATTGCTGTAAAAAAACTTGAATCCAAGATTTCCGGGAGACTTTTCTAATAGATTATTTGATTTCTGTGCTTCAGTGAAGAGTAAAAGAGCTGTTGTCACAGAAAATGTGACAACAAAGTTTTCTGGTCATGGTGTGACCCAAAGCACAGAATATTTAAACCTGATGAAAAATCTTTCTTGTTTGAATATTTCAGTCCAATTTCTCAATATTCAATCTATCACACAAACTTTGGATAAGCTTAAAGTGACCATTATTTGAAATTGAGCCACAGAGCCCACTGAAGTCTTATAATTACCCTGCGGCTCCTAAACTGACATGGATCCACAATGCGCTATGACTGTTGCTGCAGGAACAGTTGAAACTGAAATACAGATTTAAAATATTAAACAAAGTAGACCTTTTAGCATGTGCTTAGATCCATTGCTGGCCAACACAGGCTAAAATATATGGTTTATAGCAATGCAAAATAAAGGGTTGCAAAGAAGGGAGCATAAGTATTCTTCCTTATCTGATCCTAGATTGTTCCGTTATAGAAAAAGAAATGAGATTTTTTTTTTTCTTAAAATTGGGAAAAACACCCTTGATAAAAACCTTTTTCCTACTTTGTGCCTGTTTTTCTCCCTTCCAATTGTATTTCCATTTACAGAATAATTCTGCCAAAGAAATTAGAGAATTGAAATTATCACCGAATCTACAGTCATTTTTTTAATTATTATTTTTTCAGGATGAAGAGTGTATATATGGAAAGTTAAAGTAATAAAGAATGAGATTGACCTTGTCCTGCAGTGGTTCACAGGATTTAGAATCACTGAGGAAACTGAAAAGAAACATGATGGTAGGGTGAGTTTATGAAGTGGTTCATAAAAATAGGATCAATAGGGTGGAAAAAGAGAGAAAAGACAAAATTTTTAACCTGTTGGTGATATCAAGAGTTACTTCGACCTGTTCTAATTTTGAAACTAAAAATATAATTAATAAAATATTTCCTTTCTCTTGGCAACAGGTAGAAAGAGATTTTGGAAGGAGACAATGAAAGGAGGTTAAAAAGAATGCATGGAAAGTGTTGATCAAGAAACTATATGGTTTAAGTACGTTCATGGACAGAAAGTAGTTTACTAATTGTCAAGGATTTCAAGTCAGAGGAAAAAACATAAGATGATGTTTCATATACATGCAATTTGGAAACAGATCACAATTTTCTAACAATAAAGATCAATAGTAAATGGAATGGCTTATAGAAAGTGAGTGAGTTCTCCAGCTGCTGATACTTTTAAATTAAGACCTTTTCCTGTGGGAGATATGATTTAGTCACACAAAGGATACCGTGCTTCCAGGTTCCAGAGGGCATCCACGGAAGAGAAGCTGACTGATCATGAGAAAATCTCCTTTATGACATCTACAAGCTTGTTGCCCGAAGATCTGACTCATTCAGAGGAGCTTTAGATACACATCTAAAGAGTTGGGCCCTTAGTGGAATTAAACTGGAACTCAAAGTCACTTGAGACACACCCATCTTTGTTGGAAACTTTTGGAACAGTCCCATTTAACTCTAGAAATAAGGGAAAGTCATTGTTACTTTCATTTTTTAAAATTATTTGAAAACTCAAAGCAAAAAACTATGCAAATAATAATTTCATGTTCTGGTAAAAATAAAATCCAGTTTTGATTAAGTATATTTTAAGTAATATACAGTATTAGTTTGGATAAAAGCCACACCTACATATAGTAGCCCTGAATATGTCTCTCATCTCAAGAATTTTAGAAGTTCATATCTAGACTTCCTAGTGTTAATGATCTCAGACCGTTGCTATGTCTCCATGACCACCGGTCAAGAGACCTATGTTTCCATGTGCTCTCCCAGGTGGCTGAACACCATCCAGATGTGATTTGAAGGAAGCTTGTTTCACTAAGCACTGTGCTATATGCAGATGATACTATAAGCCCTGCTGAAAACACAGTACCCCATTAATAGACTTACGGATCTTTCAGATCAGGGCTGACCGGTGTCATTTTGGTCTCTTAGAGGCTGTGGGACTGTATAGCATCTTGTAAATGCAATGGTGAGTTTCATGCCAGAGCACTTCTCTTGGTGGGAAAGTTCCAATTAAAAAATCTTTTGGTGTTATTTGAGTACATGCAGTAGCATGTGGATAATCTGATCAACAGGAAAATATTTGCATCAGGAAGGACAGGATCTTTTAAAGATACCTAGACTACAGACATCCACATACACACATGCACGTGCACATGCACATACTCACAAATGCCACTCTAAAGTGCAACATTTTTTTCTGTAAATATAGAGAAAGTTAGGAACGTAAGGAGTATGAAAGTGAATATCGGGCAAAGGTGCAAAATTAAAAAAAATAGAAGTTTAGTTCTTATTGCTTTTGTAAATTTAGGCTCCAGTCCAGCTAAGCACTTAAGCACATGCATTAATATTATATATGTGAGATACATTAATACTTATTGCTTGAAGTTATGCATGTGCTTAAGTGCTTAGCTGGATTTGGGCCTTAATGCAATTTAGCTTTAACATGTCTTTTGTTTGCTGTTTGCTTTTATATTGCCTTGCAGAGCAGTACTAATAGGAGTAGTATTAAATAATAATTTTAACATACTGCATTTATTATACAAGGTATAATTATAGCTGTTTTTTTTCCTTTATATGTATTTTGAAACCAAGACAGAGAGATATAGAGCTTCTTTGTGGGTGCACAACAATCCCAGGATGGTATCTGAAAACTAATTCAGATCATTTGCTTCATATTCTCTGTTCTAACTACTGCTCTGTGATGCCTTTCATTCCTGTGAAACTTTTAAACAGCTTCAAACCTTCACCCAAATTTGGCAAGATAGATTGAACCTGAAGCCATGTCAAGGTCTGAAAATTCTTGATCAACTATTAGAAAAATATTTCCACTTCTGCTTTTCTTGGTTTTAAGTTGGAACTAGAAGTGGAACTCCTGAAATAATATGAGAGCAAGTGCCAAGTTCTGTATGAATATCATTTTTTTCAAGGCAGGAGGCAATTCCTATTGTGATTTGTCAACAGTTCTAAATAACACTTGTTGACAGGTAGGAAAAGCTTGACACAACCTGAGGAGGCTGTGCAGGTGGGCAAAGGAGAGTTTTAGGGCACTTTACCAGGGCTGCTCTGAATCATGCTGGTGACTCAGTGCAGCGGGGAGGGTTGTGAAGTGTGACGGTGCTATGCCCCAGGCGTTGTTACTGCAATCTTCAGGAGAGTGCCTGCTTGGGCCACTTGAGGATTCACTTGTGCTGAAATGATCTTTGTGTAGCTGGAATCAGGGCTCTACAACATTTATTCACTAAAAATATGCTGCAGATTTAACTTAAGTGTGATCTGTAAGCTTCCTATAGGTCTATAGATTGTGCATGCTTTACATTACACTTGTTGATTTTAAATTAGGCATTTTAGTGGTTCAGCAGAATCCTTCTATTTCCAAAATATCCAGGAAGAATATCAACAAAGTACTATAGCATTTAAGAAAGAAAGAGTGAGGAACAATACTGTCCACTCACTCTCTGGGGCGGTTACAGGGTTACCGCCCTCTATGCATGCTATGGAAAGAAATATTTAAATCAAATTTCTCAATTAAATGTTTTAAATAACTTTTACTCACCATCTTTCAGGCACCCAAAAATCTAATCTTAGGACAGCTAAAATGCTTGGCAGAAGGAATAGAGGTGATGCTGTTCTTTGGCCTGTCCTTGGCAAGCATGGATTGATAGGGATACCAGAAATGGTAGAACCATGACTCAAATTAGATTAGACCAGTGCAAATTTTGTCACCTTTTGCTGCAGCATGTATGAACTTTGCTTTATCTCACATATGCATATAGCAAGATAGCAACACTGGGAGAGCACGTCCATGCAGTGCTGTGGAGAGGCCTCAGGCAGGGCTGACAACCCTCTCCTTGGGAGCTGATTAAGAATCTCTTGCCCTTGGCCTTGCTGGGGATAAGTTACGGTCTTGACTCTGCCTGGTATTGTGCCCGACTGATCCCGACTCCGACCCAGAGTCTGACTTCCCAGCCTGACCTCCATCATCACCATGAACTGACTTGGTGATCTGGGCTTTAGCCTGACAGTTGATGCCATCGCACAATTTTCCTCTGGAGAAAGAAAAAGAAAAAAAAGATATCTCCTGGAAAGGCTGAGCTGGAGGAGCTAAGGTGCATGGCTGTAGAAACCAAAGCCATTTCCCAAACTGCTTGTTTTAACTGGCTTAAAACATGCTGTTCTGTCCTGCTGTTTAAGCCATGCATTGCATCACTTATTCTGACCTCTTTCCTGGGAGCTACATTTTTCATCTCTAATGCGTCAGGAAGCACTTCTCCAATCATTCCAGCAACATCTCTGTGTCTGCTCAGTCTTAAATGTGGAAACTGCTTGAGGGGATGCGGGGGATGAAGGAGGAGGAGAGCAATATCTACCATCTTTTTATCACACAGTCCTGGGGTCTCCCCTCCCTCTCCCTTCCTAGGTGATAGACAAAGGACAATGCAGCTGTGTAACGATGATATCCATGTTGCTTACCACATCTGGAAGGTGGTTATCTACCAGAATCACAAGGGCTGTAAAAAGAAAAGGAGGAAAGAGGTCTGAGGGATACACTGCAATTCCCAGGCCAACCTGCTTCAAGCATCTGGAAATTCAGTAAGAGCAGATTTTCTTGTGGTATTTGTTCAGCTTAGATTGGAGTCCTGTCTGGAAATGAGAAAGTAATAAAGCTTATGCAAACATTCCAGTAATACAAAGAGAGGTTTGGTTCAACAGTGTTAATGAAAGGGGCATGTATTTGGACCCTTATTTTATTCAGTTTGGCTTGCCCTTTTCTACCAATTGAGTGTCGATTGACATATGATTATTTGCCCAGTAAAATAGATATCACCTAATCTTTTTCATACCAGCGCCTCTTTAAACAATAGGAGATAACAGGGACTTACGTGTCATATTAGATTTAGAGATATCTGAGGCACTGACCTAGGCATGAAAAATCTTCAGTCCACTCACCAGGATGGCGAGCCATTTAGTCTCTTAAATCTCCACACTAGATACTTTTCCTACCTTCAAAGATCGCTGATAATTATCTGTTTACTAAATAAAAACAAGGTAAAGATTCTTTCGAATGCTTACTCACAGTGGGTCTTCCACTGGTGCATTGTACATAAATTTACTATATGTGCGAAGAAGTCTGGCAATTGTTTTTGGTATGGACTTAAATGCACACCATAGTGCACCTGAATATGGTGTATATTGCCAAAGGCAAGTAGGGAATATTTCCTGATAGGATACATGCAAACGTGCTTTTCTTCTAAGTGGCATCCTGCGTCACGGGCCAGAGGATAGTCTTTTAGTGAAGATTGCCCCTTCCCTTGGAGTTCTTCAGAAATAGTTTATCTCCTGCACAAACCTAATTAGTTAAAAAGTCAAGTCCTTTCTTGATGCATGTGGTTTATTGTCTGAGTTCAAGGTGTGATATTTATTGGCTTTGACGTCTATACTGTTTCAAATCTTGGAGCAAACTACATTCTCGTCATTAAAATATTTCAAAACCATGGTTATAAATCAAAGTAAATGACAGTTCAAAAATAGGCACAGATGAAATAGGTATGTTGTTCTATCCTGGGCACAGCCCATCATTATTTCCTTTCCACTGCAGCTGGCCAACTTACTAAATTAATTACTTTCTTTTTCTTCTTTCCCCAAAGAGCGAAATCTATCAAAAGAACAAAGTTGGTCAAAGGATCTGTCTCCAAAGCTAACAGAACTAAGTGAGTTTATTTGACAATGGGAAAGTGACAGCTTAGCTGCAGAGCTCATGGTAGAGTTGTGGGTGCCAAAGGAGAGGCTTAAATCTTGACCTGCATCTACACACAGTTCCTGCTATGTAAGTTAGCCTAACGTGTGTCCTCTCTTCCTCCACAGCCAGAGTTAATACTGAATTGTTTTAATACTTAACAAATAAAATAACATATCAAAGCGTACAATTTCTTGAAACTACTGATAGGTACATTCTTTTATCAGTTCAGATTTGAGTGAATGTAATTTCCACCTACTTCATATGCAATGAATTAATTTAGTATATTGATAAAGGAAGAACTAAAGAAAATAAAACAAATAAGTGCAAACCACTTAAAGCTGCATAAGTTATTCAGTGTGTCATATTCACACTTCTGAGGTTCAAAAATATATATATCCATTCAGTGTTGTTCAGTTTATTACTCCTTAGCCTCTACAGAAATTGTTCTTCTCTGAAACCACTGCATAGATAAATACATACCACTCTCATGATAATTTAATTATATCTGTATTCAGATGTGAGAGAAAGACCTCAGTTCTCTCGAGATTTCTGCTCAGTTTCCAGACCAGAGGAGCTCAAGGGCATTTTTCTTAAAAACTTAGTTCAATACCATCTTGTTTATTATCAGCTCTCAGCTATTATTATTCTTAACAAAAGAATGTGGAAAATCAGTTTTCCAGATTATTTAAAAACTATCTCTTCAATAACATCTCCCCTGAAGTATCCCTGTTCCCAGTTTTCTTAACCAGCTGGATGTTTCAGAAAGGGCTTAGGACCTAAATGTTAACTTCTGAATGGGTGTTTAAATAGTTTTTGTAACTGCTATACTGAAGCTTGTTTTTGTTGGAAAAGGCATTCAGAGTAGGGGAGAATGGGTACACTTCATGGCAACTGTTACCTGGGCTTAATGCCTGGGAGAAGATGTATTTTGAAAGTTTAGACCTAGGATGGAATCTCTAATGAGAGGAGTCTGGTTCACTGTGAATAGAGCTTCACACGGTTACAAACGTGTCACCAGCCCTGAGGCTCTCTTGCCATGTGAAGCTGTGCTAACAAGACACTGTTACCCTCTTTGCCTCCCTCTGCTTTCATACACATCCACTTAATGGTGGAAAAGACCAGGTTAGTTATTTAAGGTCTGAACAACAGCCTAACAAAATCACTATGGCTTCCTCAGGCTTTGGAGCAGTTTTTAAATTCACATCCGTCTGCCAGTCCTTAGAGTTTTCCTCAAAACTTTTGCCCAAAGAAGTTTGAAATAGCTAAGGCATCTGTACAATAATACACACAAGAGAGATGTACATTGCTTAATCTAAATTAAAACAAAATCCTTTCAGTCTTCATCACTGATGCACCATGTGCTAGAATAGAAAATAAGATTGTGCCTTGAAACTGCTGGAAAACACACTTTCTTAAAAGGACTCAGGATTCTGCGAGTTAGAACTCAGTGAACTGCTTGCCTTTAGGAACCTCTGTGTGATGTTGGAGCAAGAAGCTGCAAACAGTAGCTGCCAACCTGGCTGGGATTCCTAGAGCAATCTCCTGAGATCAGTGCTCTGACAGGTCACATCCTCCATCTGGCACCACCATTCCCTATTTTCATTAATACTTTCTTTTCCATTTTTTCTTTGTTCTTCTCACTTAAGCCAAAAGAAACAAGAGGGCAGTAAAGCACAATTTTAGCTGAATATGAGTTTTATCATTTTACCACTGCATTACACCACTTACCAAGTATTTAGGTTCTGTTCTGCTAGGAAAAAAACACATGTCAGGATTTAAATGAAGGCTGTGCTAAGCTTTAGCACACAGACTATAAAGTGTACATGTGAATTATTATTCCTTCAGTCTAAGCAAATCCATATGACATTATGACATCATATAGTCTTCACCAGTTCCTTGTACAACTCACTGTGGAAAACATCATATCTTTTCAAATCTTTGTCCCTTTATCCAAACTAGACTTTTTAACAGTTCAAAAGTAATTGTAAAAAGTCAGTAAAATGCTGTTTCTCACATAGCAGAGAAAGCAACATTTGAGACCAGCTACTTAAATGGCAAAGCTAAACAGAAAGCTACAGTTAGGTCACAGAGGCATATTTAGTGTAACTTTATTGAGATCCATTTTTAATTCCTTTACCTTTTCCTGAGAGTGGTCAACCTGATGGTACCCAAACATAGACCTTCCTTTCCTCATCTCTCTTTCCCAGCCCAGCCCAATAGGTAGCCACTCTGCAAAGCCAGCTGCCTTCCTGCCTGCACCAAAGTTCTTGGACTGCAACTGTGTGTGAGGTTGGGAAGGCGTTTAGACTGAAAGATTAATTTATAAGACTGATGTGGGCAAATCTATTCCACAGTGACCATTGTAATTCGAACTGCAACATATGGAGAAAGATGGTATGCAAAAATCTATTTAACTACTATCTGCTGCTGAAATTGAGTTCTCTTCCTTCCCACCGGTGTGTTCTCACGAATTTCTTTGTCCTGTCATGGGCGCTTGTTGGACCTTTTAGTTGTGAGCTATTTCCAGAAGCCAAATCTGCATGAAGCTAGCCCTGAAAAATCAGTTACGTGCCTTTGTGCCAATTATATCCCAGAAACTGGGTCACCGTGGTGGGATCAGACAAATCGCTGCCCAAAGGAAGAGTGTGGAGGGAACACAAAGTGGTAAAAAGGAGGAAGTGTTACTTCTCATTTGACGGCAGCTTGCTGTTAAGTTAGGTAAGTTACACTATGAAACTTCCCCCCCTCAGGGAGATTCAGCCCATGTCCCAGCCAGTCTCTGCAGGCTGGGGCAAAGAAACAGGTAGTTCCAGGGCATGCTTCATCTCATCCCAAAGTACAAATCTAAAGCAGGGCAGATGATCTGTGCTCAAGCAAGCCTTTTGTTGCCTACTTACTGTAAGGAGAGCACAGGGTGACTTCCCTCAGCTGTACCCCTCTGCACTGACACTGTGCAAACCCAGCTGAGAAAAGTCCCACCCATAACATTTCAGATCGTGATGAAGACCACAAAGTAGCTCAGGAGAGGAAAGGATTTTAATAAAATTAACACCACTAAAGGCCAGAGGTACTTCAGAGTTAGTTTTGTACCTGGTGCAAATGCTTGATGTTGTCATGGGGAGAGAGCCACTGGAGGAATAAGGACAACCATCTGCTGGAGTAGTCTCACCCGCCGCCCTGGATGTTCCTCTGACAGTGTAGGGGTTTGTGCTAAAGATTGGACCATGCCATCCCATACCAGCTCCTTTGCCTGATAGACTAACACGAATGTAAGGATAGGAAATAGAATCTACCAAGAGGCAACCGACCCAGAGCTCAGCTCAAACACCTCAAGTAAATTTCCCAGGAAGAGAAGAACATTGAGATGTGTAACTTACAGGCAGAGTTCCTTCCAGCCATAGGGCAAAAAAAGCTTACTTCTAACATTCGGGAAACAGGTTCTTATCATTGAAGTGACAGTGATAGAAATACTGCAACTTTCTCTCTCCTCCTGTCAGGAGAAAGGGACATTACTTCAGGGCAGGCAGATGGAGTTGGTCTGATGGTCATGTGGTTGTGACTGTGTCTAAGGGTTCAGATGGAAAATTCAGAAGAAAAAAGACTCCGCAATGTTTTCTAAATCACTAAACAGTGTTGAGAGAGATTGATAGCACACAGTTTATCATTTGAAAGAAAGATAGAATTTTATAGCCTTCCAGCACTTGGCCAGGCCAGCTGGAGAAACAGGGCAGATGGAGAAATAGAAGGTCCTTACACAGGCAAGACAAGATAGTATTTTATAAAACAAATAGCAGCACAAACCCAGCAAATATGATACCATTTTGTGAGACCAGTGGTGTTTGAGACACCAGAGGAAGAGACCATTATTGTGAACACCATGTATTCTGAATCGTCTCTGCCAATAATAATATGGCATCAAATACAAGTATCCACTCTTGCCATAAAAAAAAAAATAAAATCAACATAAACAAATGGCAAAGTAATTATAATAATTTGCAGCCATAAATTAGAGATGAGAAAGCATTTGCTACCCCTCAGCTCATCTGCAACCATGCAGGACTGCTCCCAATGCTATGATCACTAGTTATGCGTTCAGGTCAGAGCTGGCCAGAAATAAATATTTTCTTATCTTGCGAATGCTTTTGAGAAAGGAAAGTAGCAATTCCCATCCTTCACCAAGACAAATCCTTTTAAACACAGAGTCTGACTACAGCCCAAACTGTTGGCATGCTCAGCTGCAAGGTGTTCTCCTATTGTCTCTAAATTTAAACAGAAACTTCAATCTGAGGCAGAGAAATTATTTCCTACATAGAGGGCAAGGAAGGAATAATCTTTTCCCTGTACACCCAGCTTCTGGCAATTAGCAATTGAGAGACTTCCTGAGGCAGAGGTTGGATCTGAACTAACAGGTTTAATACTCCCCAGTGAGCCTAACCTTCACAAATTTGTCTAATCCCTTTCTTGATATTTTTGGCTTCCGCCACATTCTGTGGTCAAGAGTACCTCAGTTAGCTAAGTGCCATGTGAAAAGGTACTATTTCATCTGATTTAGATTTGATTCCTGATCTTTTATTTTAAGACAAGCATTCCTCATTTCATTTCTCCACAGCCTTCATGATTATTCTGCTTCAGTCATGTCTTTTCTATACCAGTCATTCTACATGTGAAATTTACAGAAGGCATTAATATCTCGGGCTGTCCTCGGTGCTTACTTGCAGCTTTCGAAGTTCTAGCTGATATTTTTTTCTCCTGTGCTACTACAAATGCACACTGAGTGTGCATTACTCAAGACACAGGTACACTATAGCTGTGTTTACTGGCAGGATGATATTTTCTGGTTTGCTCTCCTTTGTTTCCTAGTAATTTACGTTTGCCTTTTTGATCATCACTGAGTGTGGCGATGATGTTTTCAGAGGACTATCCACCTTGAGACCTCCTTCCTAGTGATAAAAGGTCATGTAGCACCCCACTTAGAAGTATTTTTTCCATGTGCATCCTATTGTATACCTAAATGCTGAATTTTACCTGCTATTAAAAGTGGAAATAGCTGAATCTGTTCTATCAGAGTGCAAATTGTAAAAATAGACTGTTAAATATGTTTTTAAGCACCTAAGTTCCTACTTTTCTCAAAGATATCCCCTCTTTTTTTTCTTCCCTTTTCCTTCTTCTTTCTTCCCTTTTCTTTTTTCTTTTTTCTTTTTTCTTTTTTCTTTTTCTCTTTTTTTTTCTTTTTGTTTTTTTTCTTTTTTCCTTTTTTCTTTTTTCTTTTTTCCTTTTTTCTTTTTTCTTTTCTTTTCCTTTCTTTTCTTTCTTTTCTTTGGGCAGTAGAATAGTTACCTGAAAATGCTAAGCTGCAAATTGCTGGAAATGAAGGTCAGAACTACGGATCTATGCATAGTTTTATTTATATATTCTTCCCTATGTGTCACTTATTGGCCACAGTTGTGAAAACTGGGTTATACCATCATCTGACCCAAGCCAATCATTTTTGGGCTGTTATGTTCACTTATGCTTTTTGAACAATTTCAAGACTTGAAATTAAAAAAAGTAATGGAAAATAATTGAAAATTAGAATTCATGTGCCTAAAATCTGGATACCTTTTGAAGAGCTGTTTGAAAATTGACTTCAACACATACGTTCTGGTTTATGTCACGCAGATGCTTATTGTAATAACAATACTATTTGCACTTCACTAACTTGTTTTTTTCAAGACTCTCAATAATTACTAGTAAATGAAATCATATAATATTTGAGACAGGTCGTAATGGAAGTCTGCTCTTCACAGTGGAACAGTACAGAAAGAAAAAAGTAACGCAGATCTGTTTAAGGATCCTTAGAGATCATGTTTGACTCTGAAGACATGGGTGATTGCTGCTGTAGGCCATACAAGAGGCTTAAGATGGAAGTCAGTAACAGAATCTAGACATTCTAGGTTTAAGCTGTAACTGAAGGGCTGTCTTTGCACTAATAAGGAAACACTTTGGACCTGACACTTCAATTAATCCCATTTCTTTATCCCCTCCAAAATAATCTTCTCACCAGTCCAGATTCTCCGCTTTAGTGTTGTTTGAAAACTAATCTGTCCTAAAAATATTACTTTCCTGTAATGGTTCTGTCCCGAGTTAGACTCAGAGAAACAGTAATACATACCAGGTGCGTTGTCTTAATGTCTAAGAGAGAATAAGCAACAGGATTAAAGTTGAAAAATGTCCTGGACAGGCTTGTCTGTTGCAAATGAAATACAGCATCTGGAAAGAAAGAATAAACACGAGTAATCATTATGCATGCTTTTTGCAAGGGAAAATATGTTATATTAAGGAAGAGGTTACATGTGTTTAAAAAGAGCATTTAAGGTTACCTGTTCTGGAATTACAGAATATTGCATGGGCCACGTAAATGTTGTTCTATGGCATAGCTAAGTGATCTTACTTAGATACTTTCAGGCAGCACAGTTGGCTCCCAGTAATTCCAGAGAAGGCAAATCTCAGTTACACTTAGAATTTCAGTATAACCCCAAAACAGAAAGTATCCATTGACCATGAAACTCAAACAGCAGCTCAGGAATAAATATAATTATTGAAATTAAAGGAATGTTAACCCACAATACTTGATACGAAGCTCTGACAAGTAGAATTTGGACTTTTATCAAATGTAAGCTTCAAGGTTGTGTTACATGCACCACAGTTCGAAACAACTTTTCCTCTCTTTGCCAAGATTCAGAGAAGATGTTATGTGAGCAAAATGCAGTAAGGGAAAACCAGTTCCTATTTTGGCTGCTGAAAGAGTAGGACAAAAGCTTAGCTTTATACTGAGCAGTGACCTGGCTGTCATTGTTCAGTTAGGCTGCCCTGCAAGCTTGATGGACATTCCACAACTAATCCATTAAATTTTTAGTGTCAAGTAGCAATCTTGATGTACCTCAACAGATGTTGAAACTAGAGGATATGTGAGCTCAATGGTGTAAATCCAACTTACAGATTTAGAAAGAACACTGCTTTGTATGCCATGGATATTTCACTGTATAAGTAGGGTTGGACTAGATGACCTTTGAAGGTCCCTTCCAACCCTAACCATTCTATGATTCTATGATTCTAAGTATACTCAGAGATTTTTAACATCTCTTTCATTTTACACATGCTCTGATTCATATAAGAATTAAAGATTAGAGCCTGAGAACGGTAAAGGACAAACATAGTAAAACAATATGTGTCACTGATTCCCTGCAACATTATACCTACAAAATGTCTCCATTGACAAAATTACCATTTTCTCTGTACCTTTTGCTCCTTCTTTTCATTAATTATAAATCTAAAGTCAGATCTTCTCATAGACCACAGTAACTTTTTTTTTCCTTGATGGTGTGAATTGCTAGGACAGATTATGCTTTCCAGGTTAGAACAAGACCTTTTCTCCTTTTTATTCCCTTTTTTGGCCTCTTCTCATCCATTAGGGAACATGTGAAATAAGTCCAAAAGAACTCAGGCAGGTTGTTGGGGTTCATCTTCACACATTTCGACTTAGGTTTTGAGACTCTTGTGAATGCTCATGTCAAAAGTGGTTCCAAAATCACAAAAAAGTGCATTATATCAAACTGGTTGTCCTTAGTGCCATGTCTGATGATTATTTAGAACTCTTTAATAGATAGTGAAACATAACTACGTTCCACGAAGTGTGTTGGCTCTTTCCCTTCAAGATTATATCTACATATCTGTATATTAACCTAAATCTTATTTTACTTTACATTTGCTATATTGATATGGAAGTCAGTCTTACTGTTCCATTATTCTTTGAAATCCTTTATAAAAAAAGTATCACTTTCCATTCCTCCAAAACTGGAGTATGCTAAAGTGGAATGTATTCATTCCGATTTAATTTTTCTTATCTCTCAAATTCCAATCTTCAAGAGCTATTACAGATTATCTAATTGAGGTTTTCCAAAGGCTCTTCTACTGACGCTGTAATTTCAGGTAGTTCCTCACAGTCACTTTTTAAAGGAAGATTTCAGTGTAGGAATGTCTGTAAAAACCTTCACTGTAAGTAATAACAATAACCAAGTTATTTTTTCTCAAATGGCCTTGTTGTTTGTGAATCTTCTTTTTACATCCCAGCCATTTACCAGTCCTAAAGACTCTGTGGCAAGATTTCTTTCTTCTGTGTTTAAGAAGTAGCATTATTGATTTTTTTTTCCCTTTAGGAAACTGTTCCTCAAAACTCTTTTTTTTTTTTTTTTTTTTTTTTTTTTTTCTTCTTTTATAC
>JAAGAY010001720.1:0-17393 GCA_011801015.1 Ardeotis arabs
CACATTTCTGCAGTGATCCTACAAGTAGTATGGGTGCCGCTGTGCCCATACTCAAGCCCCACACTTCTTAATTGAGTTGTAGGGTATATAATAGTGCTTGAATTGTTTGCAGGTCCTGGGTAGACTGATAGTACTCCTGTTCAGAATATGGGGTTAGGAGACAGCATCAGGCAGTTGTGAGTTGTTCTTAGCAGAAGACATTAAGATACTGCTGTTGACAAATAGGCAGAGAATATAGCATCCACTTTTTTCAAAAACCTGCTGTTTCTGTGTCCTTTTTCACACACTTCTGGGAAAAAATCTGTTTCTGCCTAACCTTTAACAGCAATGGGAAGTGGTTTGGAAGTGCTTTAAAAGGCCTGATACTGTTGTGATTCACCTACTTAGCTGTACTAGTACCTGAGGACTGAGTGTGTGTTCACAGTTACTCTTAGATTATAGAGCCATGTGGAACAGGGACTTAGTCTTGATCACATGCAAACAGAATAAATAGAATTGGTGTTTATGCAGCCTTCTGTAGGTCTTTGTTCTTTTTGTGTGGAGCAGGACTACTGTGAATCAAATCCATCACTAATTTATCAAAAAGAGTTAGAACCAACATTCAGCCTGAAAAACTAATCCTGTGAACTGCTGTTTCTGACACATTTGTGTTGGATGGTTGAGAATGGTACCTTGGAAAGAGAGACGCAGATTTACCCATGCCCATCCCTCCTTATGGGTTTTATGGTTTCTCAGAAGAGCAAAACTCACTTTGCTGAGTGACTCCAGGATGAGACCTGTCTCTTTACCCCATCTACTGTTTTAATACAAGCTTTGTAATAGTTCTGGGATTTGTTTGAGATAGGTTTAAATGTTTGGTGATGGCATAATAAAAGTCATAGTCAGAGATTGCATAGATATTTTTTCCTAAGGAAATTGGGCTAGGAATATGTTATGAGGAGATCACTAGCAGGGCATTAAAATGATAGGGAGTGACTCTGAAATACGCTCTGCTTGCCATGTGTATGTATTCACTGTCATAATTGGCCAGATTCTCAGAGGGTGTACATGGAGAAAGCTTCAGTGGAGTCACAGTCAGTGGGGCTCTTTGTAGGCACTGGGAAAACCAAATATGCTGCTCCAAAAAGAGAGTTAAGCCCTACTTGTGCACAGAAGGCCAGAGAAACAGTGCCCTTTTCTGCCTTTGCACTTCACATCCTCTTAGCGAATGTAAAAGCCCAGGCCACAGCAGACCTCATGAGTGTCAAAGCTTTGGGGAGCCCTGGGGCTGCAGTCCCAGCACCCTCCACAGTGCTATCCCAGCGTTTGATTCCACTAGGACACATCAGAGCTTAGGTTTCATGCTTGGAGCCACGGCTATCTCTTAGCAGAGGGGTCACTTTGCCACACAATGGACATTGCCAAAACTACAACCATGACAAATGTGAAACGTGGTGTCAGATGCCGAACAGGTGGACTCTTAAGTTCCTAGCAGTGTCTTTTGTTGGTGACAAAGTGAGCTTGTGCAACGTCTTTCCAAAGCCTTGACACATACGTTCTTGGCTCACTAACTGGCGAGTGGCTGAAAATAGATAAGCAAAGAGAAAGGGCCAGATTTGTGAGAAAACCAAGAGATACACTAGGATTGTGTATGGGCCCAGATATTTCAAAATTAATTGGAGAGAGCCTGGTGCTTCTCTGATAGATACATAACTAGGAAGGAATTTGAGACTGAGTTATTTCAAGGGGTGGCTGAAATTTCTAAGGCTGCGTGAGGAACATCACCCTCTGTTCAAGGAAGGGCTCCGACTTTGGTGTAGTGGCTGATCAGAGCAGATCTAACCACTGCCATGATCCCACTCTCTCCACCCCATCCTCTGCTGCACGATTCTGCCTCCCTTCTTGCACTTTCTGGCAATTGTAAGCTTTGCACTAAGCTGATTCACAGTGCTGACCAGACAGAAAAAGCCAACTGATGTAGCAAGCCAAAATGGCTCAGCAGAGACCCCAACAACAGGAATGTATGAGCGGCGAGGGATGGGGGTGTAGAAACATATCTTCCAGTGCTTAGATTACCTTTGGCTGTCGTGAAACCCCCTCCAGCACACCCCTCTGACAGGACACAGAGAGGAGGTCTGTGTTATTGGTAAAGCCACTGTGTATTGTGGCTGTATGGCTACCGCCGTCACAGGTGGCTGTTCTAGCCCCCATATTGTAGTATATGACAAATACCTTTGTGTCAGCTGGGGGCTGGATTGGGAAACTAATCCCACTTGAAAGAAAAATAAGTATATTTTTCTGAATAAGATTTATTCGCTGATCTGTTCACCAACACATTTGCACAGCCATGTTGACTGGAACAGCTTGGGGAGCAGCAAGCCAATGCAATTAGGTGAGAATGAGTAGTACAGGATGGTAGTTGGGGAAACAAGAAAGGTGGTAATACCCAGGGATGGTTTTGCCCCTAAATACTTTAATAAGGAATATCAAAGCAGAGATACAGAGATTGACTGCTCCAAGGAAGCGAGTCATGTTGGAAAATATGCCTTAATTGATGCATTGCTAAATGCTGCTTAGCATCATCTGTAGCTGGATTACTAGTGATTTTCCTTGGTGGAGGCTGGGTTGTCTTTGTTCTGCTCTCAGAACCTTCATCAGATGTTTGTTGGGAGTTGCAGTACTGCTCAGGACATATGGCAGCCCTTTTGTGTTGGAAACATCCAACTTTCTGATTGTGTGGTGCTGCATTACAGTGTGCTTACACTGCTGACAGCTGGAATAAACAGCCTGAAAAGGGGAAACCCTTATGGATGCAATGTGTGGAGGTCAGTGCAGTCAGTAGAAAGCCTCTATCCCCTTGCTGGGTACCTTTGCAACTCAGGAGGCTTGAAGCTGTACCACACCAAGTGCCTGAACTACCAAAGGGCAAACAAGGTTTGGAAGCAGTACCTGTCTCTCTTTGTCCCTTGAGGGCCTGCTCCTCCTCTGGGATGGGACATACTTGTGATATACAACCCCCTTCAGCAGCTTAGCATTCTCCATCCTAGAAGCACTTCAGCTTCTGACCCTGCTCCCCCTTTTCTAGTATTTTGCCCGCTGTAGTGGCCTGAACCACCTTATCTTTTCCAGCTAATGTAAGTCTAAGTTTGTTAATGGGCAGTTTATCTCCTTTTGTTCTTCTGTGTATTTTGTTAGCTAAAGCAAAAAGCTTTACCCTTCCCTGGCTTACCATTCCTGTGTTCCCAGATAGCAATTTCTTCCAGCTAGCCTCTCCTGATGAGAGAGTCAGTACCATTCAAACAGATTAAATTAACTCAGGCAGATTGTAATGCATAGAGAGTGGCTTGCCCTGCCATACACGGTGGCAAATCGTGAAGTTGAATCTGTTGCTTTCTCTGTGCTTGCTATAATCACAGTTTATTAGGATACACAGTTTGTGTAGAGGCACATTAATGTTCTGTCTTCTGGCCTTCCTCTTGGGTGCCCCAGACTGAAAAACAAATAGTGAGGGAGAGACAGAGAAACAAAATCCCCCTGTGAGATATAATAGAGGGAGATGGGAGATCCTGGATAATATCTGAGTTCCTTTGAAGTGAACGCTGAATAGATTAGGAAAAGTGTAATTGAATTAAAGCGACTCATTTTTGGAGAAGATATACTTTTACCCTGGCTAAGCAATTTCCCAGTTGAGTTTTTTATCACTTTCCAGCACCTGCTCGTTTCAGAGGGCAACACTCCAGGGATTGCTCTGAGCCAGTGCCAACAGCCAGCATTTCTCACTCCCCTCTCACCCGCCTCCACCCCCTGTGCTGCTCTAGACACACACCCCGATATAGAATGACAGCACATTGCCACAATTTAAGTGAGGCTGCCTCTGCCTTTTTGGAAGGACAGGTCCTCCAGAGAGCACCAGCCACAGCAACTGTCCACCCTTGCAAAAAACGCCTTCATCATGGCGTATAAAGCAGCACATTTGGCCTTTAAGTCACGCTGGCGCAAGACAGATGAAGAACTCTGTCGGCACAGTATGTCCTTCGTCTTGCATACAGCGATCCGAAATGACTTCTTTCAGAGTTACCTTTATCTGCTGGAAAAGCTTCCCCTGGGTGAGTAGCTGGTGGGCAGGAGCGTCTGTGTGCGTGTGTGACCGTGCTCTGGAAGGACATACCGTGTTAGATGGTGAACTGCTGACATGTTAATGACAATAAGTAGTAGTTTTGAGAGGCCCAGCTCGAGAGACTACAGTGGTAGCTGAACCATCTGATAGTCTCTCTCTCAGCTCCCTCTAATTCAGTACCCTGTTGTTTTACCTAAGTACTCTACAGATTGTTAGAGGGGAGAAGGGAAAGACCGCAAGAGTGAAAGAAAGTTTGGTGTCTGGCTGATCGTACCTTTTTTTGTCACCATTTAAGTAAAACACGCTTTGACCTGTTTGGAACTTGGAAGGACAAATGCAAAACTAGCAGAGCTGACAGGCCTTACTTTCTGTTGCCTGATACCTGTTTTATTGTCATTCAGTGTGTCCTTAGCCTTGTCATATGTATGATTTTGGACAAGTGACTGAAAGATAATGATTTTTAATTTTTTTTTTCAAGAGTCTCTGTAATTCCAATCTCTGCAGCAGTCTGTCTGGCCTGCTTTTTGTTATCTGGGAGAAAAACACTTCCAAAATGTTTATTTATAGACAAATTTCAGTGAAAGCCTCTGGTATAGGATGCCAAGACATTTTTTTTATATGCAGAAAATGAATGTTCCTTTCTTATGAAAATGTGTCACTGAATAAGAACCAAAATTTCTCCAGGGCAATAGAGCTAAAAAGTAGATTTGACTTGAGTCTGCATTACGTTAGCATGTCAGTTTTTAAGCAGAATTATTCAGCTTCCACTCAGTGTTAGAATTGGAGGAATTTTAAATGGAAAGGATGTGTCTGTGTGACCTGTTAAATGGCTGTTCACAGTGAATTCTTGAGGGCTCCTTCCTAATTGAAAAGCAGTTTAGACAAGTGGATTGTCTTTCCTGATTGTGTGAAACTATACAGACCTCTGCTTAAAATGCTAGAGTCCTGTAAAAAGAAAAAGCATTTCCATGTCATCTTAGTATTTTGATATGGCTTTTCACATACAGCAATATCTGCAGGTATCTAAAATGAAAGATGGAAGATAAATACTCCTGTCCCTAATGGTAGGTAGCTATGAACGATAGAAAGGCAGGAAAGATAGAAAGGGAGGAAAGTTAATCATGGGTCAATGTAATCTCAAGAAGTCTATGAAAATGTTATTCTTTCATTTGTTCTGAAAATAAACACAACATATTAGAAACTGAGCAGGATTTCCTACGATGTAACTGTTAGTGTAAGTACTAATAGATCATTTTAAGGCTAGAGGCTACCATTATGAACGTCTAGCTTAGGATTTCACATAAAAATTCTTGCAGCATGCTTATAACTTAGGACTGGCTCACACTATATATTTATGAAGACAAAAATACCTTCGGTTAAGGGCTGCAAATGGCTGAGAATCCATCAGTCCGTCATTAATCTGTTTCCAGGCATAATTGCTTCACTCTTCTAAAACTATATTTTATTTTGTGTCTGAATTTTATTTGTATTTCCATTCCCAGCCAACAAGCTTCATAAAATGTTCCTAACAGACTAAAGATCCCCTCTGCCAGGTTTTTCATTACCTGAATCATTAAAACTTCACTAAAGAGCTTTCAAGCTTATTGCCAGCATGTCCAAATTAGTTTGGCTCCACAGAAGAGGTACTGTGAGTCGAGCCTTCATGTGAACATGCAGTATGTCTGTTACTCTGTGGTTATTGTCGTGGAGTAAAAGTGTACATAAGGACAGGTGCTGTGGGGTAGCTTATGCACTGTGCATACACATCCAAGAAACTTCACAGCACGCTAGAATGTCACGGTCTGGATGAGTGGACGATCCGATGAGTAAAAAGTGGCTGCGTGATTGAGCTTACAAAGTCATGGTCGGATCTTGAGGTCAGTGGAGTACCATGAGGGTCTGTCCTGGGACCTATCCTGTTTAACATCTTTATCAATAACCTGGAGGAGGTGAAGGACTGCTTGCTCATCACATTTGCAGGTTGCGGCCAACTGGCAGGACTTATCCACAAGTTTTAGGTCAGGACTGCCATCCAGAGGCACCTAAATAGGCTGGAGGAAAGAGACAGTGAGAACTGAGTGAAACTCAAGTTCAATGAAATTCAAAGGCAAATGCCAAGTCCTGCACCTGGAAAGGCAGAACCCCTGGCAACAACAACATGGGCTGGGCAGTGGCTGGCTGGGGAGCAACCCTGATAGGGTTTTGGTAGACAGCAACTGAACATGAACCAGCAGTGTGTCCTGGCAGCAAAGAATGCCAACAGCATCCTGGGCTGTATTAACAAAAGCATAGGTAATTGGTTGAGGGAAGTGATTCTCCTCTTTTATGCAGCAGTCATTAGACCATATGTGCGGAGTCTTAAACTCCCAATGCAGGAAATGACTTGGAGGGAGTTAGTTGACCTCCAAGGTGGTGAGGGAACTGGAGCACATGCCCTGTGAAGACAGACCAAAGGAATGGGGCATGTTCAGCCAGAAGAGACAGCTTCAAGGAGACCAAATATCAGCCTGCCATTATGTACAAGAAGATCATGAGGAAGATGGAGCTGAGTTCTGCATAGTGGTGTGAGGCAGGAGGACAAGACACAGTGGCCGTAAACGGAAACAAAAGAAATTCAGACTGGATGTAAGGGAATACTCTTCCCTGTGAGGACGATCAGGCATTGGAACAGCTTGCCCAGGGAGATTGTACAGTTCTCCATCACTGGAGGCTTTCAAAACCGATTTGAATAAAGTCCCATTGAATCTCATCTGACCTCATGTCTGTCCCTGGTTTGAGCAGAAGTTTGGGCTAGAGACCTCCTTAGGTCCCTTCCAACCTAGACTGTCCTGTGATCCAGTGCTCTCTGTGGTGGAGAGGACAGAATGTAGCAGGTCTGAACATCTCTGCAGAATGACATTTTCCAATTCAGTTCAGAGTGGAACTGAGCAGAAATGAACTGAACTTCTCAAGCTTCAAGACTAGATCCAGATATCTCTGTGTAAACAGTACTAAAGAACTAAAGCAACGCTAAGACTGTGGCCTAGCAGGGTAGTTAAGCATGTATTTAACCCTAAGCATGAATAATAACACTGAAATCAACCTTCACATTGAGACTTGCAGTGCAGCCCAGGGTCAGCAAGGCAGAAAGTTTACTTCAAGCGATGCTAACTCCACACTCCCCCCACTCCATTGCTAGGTTCAGAGGTGGAGCACTTAGGCATGTTTACCTATGAGCTGCGCGTATCTGGTATCACAGCCTGTTAAGAGAAACATGTCACTTTTACAGACCAGGGTAACATTTATAAATAAAAGACATGAGTAACTTTAGGACCTGATCCAACAATGTACTCAAATGTGTGTGAATGCCCTTAAGACCAGTGGACTTTAATGGAGCCATTCAGATGCTGGAAATTATGCGTGTGTTTACATGGGCTGCGGAACTCAGTGCCAGTGGGGTGAGATCTGCAGTGGAAAACTCAGATGATCAGTCCATAGAGACAAATATTCCCGTGTGTGAGGCACGTGTCTGTAAGTAAAATCTGCTTTGGGGATAGGCTGATGTTCATCCTCTATAAAACAGAATTTAAATGGTTCTTGGACCACAGTAGAGAAGTGAATTCTACCCTGCACCCAGATAACTATTTTTTCAACTGATGCACAAAGCAGATGTTGCATTTAAAAGGGAATACTCAGCCAAACTGGAATTAGTTCAATATCTTGCAGAAAGCAGTTGGAGCCACAAAATAATGTTCACAAATAAAAACTTAAAAAAAATTACTTGCAACATTTACTTCTGCCAGGGAAATTTAGCTGAGTAAACCCTGCAACCAAGAACTGTAAAACAGTCTACTGGAGGTTGAGATTGCACCCAATCTTATGTATTAAGTGGTCCCATTTCTCTAGAGATTTAGATCAGATGCACTGGGAAACTAAATTTTGAACTGATCCATAAGAAAATATTAGAGATAATGTTTTGGACTTGGCAGGGCAAAAGGGCTTAGGTAGATGCTCTCAGCCTAGTCCAGGGGTTGGCATTCAGCTGTAGGTCACCACTCTGCATCCAGACTGTATTTGCAGTGACTGAAAATTATTAATGCCTCATGACTGTGGAGTGAGGGACTTGCCAGCAGATTCAGCTGAGAGATCAAGTGTGCCATGAAATAAGTTTCTTCTTAACTTTACTAGAAACGCATTTCTAACCTTAAACTTTACAAGTCACCTGCCTTAACACTGAGAAACTTGTCTGTGAAAGACAGCTGCCCCTCTCCTGCAATGTCTGAGAGACTTACAGGCTCCATCATCCTATCCTGCTTATGCCCTACTTTACAAAGTTCATTGAAATCAGGCTATGTATCCGTAACAGACCTCACAAGTATTTCATTTCCTGATGCACAATATATTCCCCCATGGGTCATGGAAAGGGAGATGCCTCTGGCTAGACAGGTCCTATGATGAGGGGGAGGTGTACTTGGAGCAGAGCTGCAACACTAACTGCCACCAAGGACATGTGTGCCTCCTTGCACTTCTCTTTTGGGATAGATTTCTGCAAGCTGGCAAACCTCCTTCTCCCTCTGGTCCTGCTGCTGGAGCCTGCATGCCAAGCACAGCTGTGAGGCAGATCAGAGGTGAGGTTGATTGGCTGTGTCTGGAAAATTGGGTTGTGCATTGGGAGAGCTGGCAGTGTTCCAAATTCATGAGAGGAGGGAGTAACACTGAGGGAACAAGGGGTAGAAATCATCTCTATAGATCACACACTGCATGAGTGAGACTGTGGGTCTGCAGGAGAATACTTTGGATATAGTGCCACCTTTTATAGTGCCTATGTCCTTGCGTGCCCTTAGGTAGGAGACTTGCATAGAAAGATCTTTGCAAAGTTTGATGCATAGAGAAGACCCTATGGATGTTAAGCCCAGAGCAGGTTTTGGATGCCAGCACATAAGGCAGGGTTCTGGGGCCCCAGCTGGCCCCGCAGGAGCTGCAGTCAGCTGGTGTATGCATGCAAGTCCCAGCAGGCATTCTGCAAGCCCAATACTGGTTCTGAGTGAGAAATCTGAGAGCACACACTACAGATCTGATGTCCTGAAAAGCATATCGTCCCCATCTGTTGCCTCAGGTCAGGCTCATATTTTGAGTAGAAGGACTCTGAATATTTGTTGTTCATGCTGCCAGCTGCCTGCAACACCCTCTCCTAGTGTGCAGACAGCCCATAAATGCCTTTCCCTTCAGTTTAGCAAAACAGGATAAATCACTGTCTTTTGACGGGTCCATTAAACAAGCCCTAGAAATCATCACTGGATTCTTGTATGGAAGATCTTGCAAAGCCAACATGCAGGGGTTCAGTTCTGTTCACCAGACAGGCTGGCATCTAAAATGGAGAAAGAAGAGACACAGAGAAAACAAGATGGTGCCAGTCCCGGGGAAAGATGGAGATCATTTACTGGAAGAATCACAGCCACTGATAGAGTCTTTTTCCCAGGCTCTGGGAGCCACCCTGTCCAAGTTGT
The DNA here is from genome assembly GCA_011801015.1 of Ardeotis arabs. Lineage (NCBI taxonomy): Eukaryota > Metazoa > Chordata > Aves > Otidiformes > Otididae > Ardeotis > Ardeotis arabs. Next base: position 9,583 of record JAAGAY010001720.1, read on the forward strand.
GCTGGGGATTGGCTGCTGCCCCCTTCGTATTAATTTCTTCAGCTAACTGGCTTCTTCTGAGTATGTGAATATAATCAGTGGAGTGTGTAAAAGTCCCAGATTTGACCCTTGCTGGGCTCAGTGCTTCTTGTGGTATAAATTTCTTAGGCATAACATAAATGTGTAATGGATTAAAGCTTTAATAGTATCCGTTCGGCAGTTGACTTAAGCAGGTGATGACAGGAGGGGCTGGTAATGCTGCTTTTGTTGGATGAAGAATATGCTGGGCATGCTGCTTATGTGTAACCCAATAGCACTATTCTGTTCCGAGTGGTCCTTGGTGGTAATTATTCCCCATCCTACTTCCTTTGTCCCCCCCTCATTTGCCTCCAGAATGTCATTCTCCTGCTGAGGATGGGCAGGCATACACTTATTCCCTGCTGAGCTTGCTTGCCCTCAATAAATACATTCCAGGCTTATATTCAGGGCCTCTGGCCTAGCTCTCATCCTCTGTGTGGAGGGCATAATTCCTGTTCCCCAGCTGGCATAAGCAAGGCATGGCCTGTTCAGACCCTTCTCAGCAGCGACCAGCAGTGCTCCCGTGGATGTTTAAAGATGCAGCGACAAAGCACTGCTCCCTGGCCCTTCTGTGTATGTAGCCAGCAGGGAGCTCTCCCTTTCTGTTGTTATTAACCCAAAAGGTGTTTGCTACTGGATCATTTCCAGTTCCTCAAGCATGCTGGGAGTCTGCAGCAGAGCTGATCTCCCACTGCAAGGTGGTGCTCACAAAGACTTGTTCCCAGTGCGACTCCATCCCTCCTATTGCTTAGCTTTCACAGACAGGCTTGTCGTTGTGTTTTTGTTGGAAGGTCTGCCATACACACAGGAAAATGCCTGGACACCTGTATGTGTGCATAAGATAGTAAGAGGTGCTGTTTTCCGAGAAAACTGTTTATGGCCTTCCTCAATCCAAACTTTTGAGCCGCAAAAAACCCTACTTTTAATACACCAGTGCACATCGAGTATAGAAAAACCCAGGAGGCAGAGAATAGAGCTCAGTTTTTTACAGAATAGGGGAAAATAGCCCTTTTCCCAGCAAAGCTCACAAGTGTTGATAAAACAGCTTCAAACTTCTGATTGCTGTTTATTACCAGCAAAATAGCCAAGCAATTAAAAGAAACATCCAAGCCTCTGGCACACAGGAACATTCCGGTATATCACCCACTGATTATCTCACTCCTTGATCTGTGACAGATGAAAATTTAGGACTGTCTCTTCTAAATTGTCTCCCCCCCTGTATACTCATTTAGGCCTGAGGCTACCATCTGCTCTTTGGTTCAGCTTACTTCAGTGCCACAGACTGTACAGTATCACTAAAAATAAACCAGAGCAAGTGCCTCATTCATCCACCCTCTTCTTGGTGCACTCTCCGTGCAGCTGTCAATGGCTATAAAGCATATATGGAAATCTGCAGAACAGTTAGGTTTGCGATAGCGGAAATGATGACCCTGCATAACAATAAACGCCACCCACAGCTTTTCTGGGAGCAAATCAAACCCCTTGCTCTCTTTGGTATGCATGTTCACTTCTAACTTGAAATGATTTTTCACTGACATGAAAACATAGTGCGATGACAAAAACAATGTTTGAGCCTGGGAGGCACTGAATTTGTCCAAGGGGGCTGTATCCCGTCAAGGTCTTGCAGGATTAAATCCAAAACCTTTCCTTCCACCTTTGCTTTAGAAACAGAGGTTTTGTGATTTGAAGACTCAAGTTTATAGATCTTTGCCATCATGCCTCCTGAGCAATAAACTAAACTAGAAATATTTGTCATTAGCAATAAAATAGTGATTTATCTGCTTGCAGTGAAACTTTACGCTTTGACAAGCCAAGTTATCAATGGGGAGATGCAGTTCTACGCCAGGGCCAAACACTTCTACCGGGAGGTGCCAGCCACAGAAGAGGGCATGATGGGAGACTACATTGAGCTCTCCAATACAGACATTGAATCCTCCAGGGAGTTTCTCAGGAAGTTTGTTGGGGTGAGTCATGTAATTCCATCTTCTGCAAGAAACAGTGGTGATGTGTCATAAATGACATGCACTGTGCCCGGTCACATATATTTTAAATGGCACCGTGTGTCATATTCGATATGCAGTCACAGGTAATAACTGACTGTCACTGCGCCTAGTAATGTGTTCTGCCAGGTCATGCACCATCATGAATACACATTTTGCCTGGCCTTATGGCATAATTTACCTGGTTTGCATCCTTTTCTTATGCTTCAAAGCTGCAAAGAGGATTGTGCTAGGAGTTCTTATAGCTGTGTTTGGGTGGGAGATTAATTCTCAGTGCAAGACTGAGACCTTTCGTGATAAATTCCTTGCTGGCTTCAGAGGCAGATTTCTCTGTGCAAATTCGTGCAGTCCATTTGGGAAAGTAGCTGAGACTAAATGCCAAGTTTCTGTTTTGCCTATTTATAGATATTTCTGAGAATGCTGCAACAAAACCCAGCCCTCCCCCTCCTCCCCTCAACATTAGAAGTTATAGAATAAGCTATGCTTTAGGAAAAATATTATTTTCTTGAACATTCGAGTGTCACTGGGGACCTTTGCAGGCAGGTCTCTAAAGGCCTGTAAATATCTTCAAAGGTCTGCAAATATCTTCAAAGGTCTGCTTTGACCTGAGATGCAAAGAGATGCCGAGTGGGATTTTAAAAGCACCTACAATAGCAGTATCACTTTGGCACTTAGGTTTCTGAAAATCCTATTGATGCCTAAATGTGTCTTTGGGAATCTGCAAATCTTTAAAAGTGTGGCCTGATGGTTTTCTGACTGCCCTTACCTCTTCCCAGGGAAAAAGCCCACTAAATTAGCTCAATAACAGTTGAATTCTTTAGTATTAAATACTAAAGAATCCACAAAACTACAGGACAACAAATTTCTTAAGTTCTCCTGCTCACAAAATGATTAGTTCTATAAAATGCTACCATAGATATTTCATTTTCTGCTCAAATGTACAAATTTGGGATAGCCAGATGACCTTTTTCAGTCATAATGATCTACTGTGGAAAAAAGCTCGATAGGTTAATTAGATGTTGTATATAGAAAAGGGCACATTTTAAATGAATTGGAATGGAAAATGAGTGTGGCTTAACAACAGATAAAAATCCTGTATAGCAGTGAAGGGCAACTGGTGGCAAAGTTTGCTGTACCTGATAAAAGGAGGCTTTTGGGGCAGTGAGTCATCAAAACACCACCGAACAGCTACTTTTTTTTTTTTATTTACAATCATTTGTATTAATGCTAATGCAAAAAGGCTTCACAACATCTCAAAGGCTTGCTGGATCAGGCTTTCTACAGATACAAAATAAGAAAATACAAAGGAAGTTCAGCAAGGCAGCTGAACCTGATGGCAAAATGGCATTTTCAGACAAAATGAAATGCAACTTATAAGCCTGAAGCCAGCTCAAGGCATATTCCGTAAATTTTACTTAAGTCTCGTTTTAAGGACATCTGTGGAATTTAAGTGGTGCATAAGCGTGTACTCAGGGGAAGATTTCATGCTTCCTAGACATTGTATAGATTCAGTTTCCTGAACGGCAGGTTTGTATCACACTGTTAAGCCTTCTCATCTCCAAGACCCGAAAAGGAAAGAAGCACAGTCTGTAGCAGACTTTCACATGCCAAAGAGAAATCATACCCAATGCATTAGGTGTGATGACAGACACAAAATACTCCAGAGTAGAGTTCCTACTCCTATTATTAGCCAGGGATAGAAAGGATACTCTGAATGGCCCAGATCAAACAAGAAAAAGAAAAAAAGGAACAGAAAGAAATCTGCACATTTTGCTAATTCTGATTCAGTTTGTTAAAGCCTGTCCTCTGTTGAGATACAGACAATTGATTATGTTACTTATGGTTTATTTTCCTTTCTTATTATTGCATTTTGAATCCTACTCAACCAGATACAGATATTTACTGGCTTTCTGTAGTAGTGATTTCACTGTAAAGCTAATTTGAGTTATGTCTTCCCAAGTTTATGGCTCTACGAATAATTTTGTTTTTTCCAGTAAGGTGATCTACATGGAAAAAGGCAATTTGCTTCATCCTAATATAAACTGTACTTTCTTTTTAAAGAGAATCAGAAAATAGGAAAATTAGTTTCAGGTCAACTTAATGTATTTCAGTTAAATTTTTTTATTGTTTTACCCTCTGAAAAACTTTGCCCTTTGTTTTCAAGATATAAGTCAGTTCCAAAATGAAAAATACTGTTTAGAAATGAAAAGTTGACAAGTTTTTTTTTTCCTTGAAAGTTGTGAAAAAGAAGTATCTTGACATTTTCAACATTCTTTCCCATGTTTTTTGGATATAACTGTTCTCTAGATTTGAAATATCAATTTCACAGAGAGTTTTATTCCTCCAAAACTTTAGTTTCTGGCAAAACTAGTGCTCTTTAAAAAAACAGTTGCCCAGTTCCACTCAAATTACCCCTCTTGAGTTAGTTTGGCTGGTGTGGAAATGCCACACAGTGACATTTCCCTTACATGACTGATGTTGCGTACCTTCATGTATGGCATTTCTTAGCATGATTCTTAGCACCACTGAAAACTGAGCTACAGATTTCTCTACCATCAGAGAATTTATCTTGCCTGGGCACATGGAAGGAATTACAGAAAGGACTAAGGACCTCACTTATATTTTAGCCTGTCTCTTCCCCAGGCAAGTCAAACTGAGTTAGAAGTGCCACTGTGCTCAAGTTAAGAGGTTTTATGTGTGTGTGGGCAGAACTCAAACCAAGAGCAACATTACTTGAGCCAACAGTGCTGTACCGACAAGCTATAGGCTGTCTTAGGTGCAGTCAGACTGGAAGGGTTATCAGCAGAGGTGCGGCACTGCATATTTATGGCAATGTATTAACGCCAGTTAAAGCCTTGACGTCCACATAGACACTGTGTTTTCGAGTGCCTAATCCGAAGGTAATGTGTAAAAAAAGGAAATAAAGAAAACAAAGAAACCATTAATTCAGGAACAGTAGTGAGCTACAGGTGTGTGAAATAATACAGATGGAGACTGTATTAACTTTATAGCTTCCTTTCTGCCCTAAACCCTTTCTCCTTTTCTTGCCCTCAGTTCACCTGCCTGATTGGTTACTTGCTGAATGAAATGCTTCACAAAAGTGATTTTTTTCTTGTTTGATCAGGGGGATGGAGGAGATGTTGTTGAAAACCTGATTTTTTTTTTTTAATTTAGAAAGAAAACCACTGTGATTTTTATCTATTTCTTGAACTCTGATTTCTTTTTTATCATACGTATCTACACTGCCTTCCTGCTCTTCCAAGAGCTGAAGTTGTAGCACCAGGAACATATTCCACAGCTCTTTTATCCCTAAGGAAATCTGTAAGTGCCCCGCTTAGCTTTACAGAAAAATTTTTGGGTGTATATGTGTCCTACATGATAGCAATTCTGAGTAATGGGAAGCAGGTAATCAGAGGAGCAGTCAGTCTTGAATTTTTAAGCCTGTTCTGGCCTAAAATTTTCACTTATACTATTTTTTTAAATAAGGAGTCTGATTTTCAACTCAATTAGGCTTTTGGGAAAATGATTGCCTTCCAAAGAAAATGTTACTACCCTGTCAAAGCTCTGAGCACTCCTAAACTGAAAATATATTAGCTGAACATGGAATTATGTCAACATTTTCATTACAAACGGAGCCATGGTGCTTTGCAGTGCTTCTCAACTGACTGCCTGATGCTCTTGCTCCCTTTCAGCAAAGTGTGGGATCAAGCTTCATCTCCCATGTTTGTTCCCTTTCCTTCTTCTCAATGGCAAATGGAGATGTGTCATCAGAGGTCCTTGCTGTGACGCATCATGGGAGATGAATTCTCTGTTTCGAGTGAGGTACTGTGACTATAGGTTCTCTGAAACACAAATGTCAAAGAAGTTATATGATTCTTTGTCAAATTCTCGTAGTCATTTTGGTAAATCATCCCAGTTTTCTCACCAGCTTCCTCAAAGATTTTTACTTAATGACATCAGTGTAGGCCTGTATGTATCTGCCAGCAAACAATATGGAAATCTACCTTGTAAAGATCCAAGACACAGTTCCTTCTCCTTTCATGAACTCCTTGTTACAGCTTAGTCTGGTCCTCAGTAGAAGCCACATGCTCCTAAGTGCAGCCTGTGAATGAAGAATGGCTCACATTTTCTGGCTAACTACAAACAGGTAGTCTCCAGAGTCCAATAGGGTTGAGGGCTTGTGGACTCCTGCACACATCGGGAGATTAATCTTCCTAGGTATACAAATTGGGACCAGCAGCCCTGGAGACTAGTGAGAGCCCTTGAGGTCCTTGTGCTCTTTCTACAGTTACTGCACGTAACCAGATGCTCAGCTGGGCTATTCATAGTCGTGTCATTGACAGTGCTGTCCTTTGACCTTAATAATCTACTGAATTGCCCACTGAAGCAAGGCCAAAAAAAGTGGTGAGTTACGTGATTTATGCTTGGTCATTACAGAGGAGGTCTCCCGATAAGCAGGAAGAGCAAGACTCTTCCTGAGCTTATTTCCTTTAAGAGCAGTGAAGTTGCAGCAGGGACTTTGGCCCATAGCTTTCACTTCAACACTCAATTCCAGGGGACAGGGAAAGGTGTTTACATTTGCTTTTAATATATTTGTTTAACAGATAACTTTGGCCAGGGGAGCTCCAATCCCACAGTCAGTGCATGTACAGACTTAAAATTTCTGTTTTACAGAACAGCAGCAGGCTCTTAAGAGCCTTTTTATAGCTAGAATGGAAGCTTTAGGGGTGAAATACAGCTTTCATTATAAAGCTCCTTTACAGTGACTCGTTATTTTCTCATAGACATATCCTTTGTGCCTCATTTTTTCATGTCTGATCTCTGTCCAGAGATTATATTTATGAAGAAAAAAAGAAGTTAAGCAAAATCTACTCAATCATCTTTCTTGTCTCTGTACCTGAAAAAAATTCTGTATATGCTCCAGTCCAAACTTTTAGAGTTCTCATAAGTTACCTCCAACTCCAAGATCCTCATTCAAACACAGCTTGTTTTGAAAACTGCACTCTGATCTCAAGGGTGCTGTGTATCTGCAGAGATGTCCATGGGCACCTTGGGAGTTCTGTGCTGCAGAAGTTACGTCTTGCATGCAGTATTTGGTATATGCTTACTTTTTCTTAGGCCTTCACAACACTCAGAGTGAGGCTTATCTAGCCATGTTGTTGGCTGTGAGGTGTAACTGTTTGACAGATGAAGATGCAAGGGCTTTCAAAGACCAGTGGATCCTCTGAGAAAGCTAGGTGCTTGTGAAAGTTTATGTCTCTTATACCAAGCAAGAACTTACTGTACAGCAATAAATGCAGGGTTGAAATGAAGAAGTCCCATCAACAGTAGCCTAGGAACATAGCAGCCCAGCTTGGCTCACACTTAGGTACCCAAACCTGCATTGATACTGTCTCAGGTTCTTATTAGTCTTGCAACAGCCCTGCACAAGTAAGGAGAGAAGACACTAGCCTTGGTAGACTAATGACCATAGCTGATAACACAGTTGCTATGATGTTTCAGGTGGTATTTTTCAGATTTCAGATTCTTTTCTTGTATCCCACAGGGAGCAGGGAAAGCTGGCACCAACCGCGCCCTGGACTGCGGCTCTGGGATAGGTCGTATCAGCAAGCATGTCCTGTTACCAGTTTTCAAGAGCGTGGAACTGGTGGATATGATGGAGAATTTCCTGGCTGAGGTCCCGAACTACCTGCAGGGCAAGGAGGACAGAGTAGAGATGTATTATTGCAAAAGCCTCCAGGAATTCACTCCAGC
>JAAGAY010001723.1:0-47169 GCA_011801015.1 Ardeotis arabs
GACCTGTAGAAGCACTCTTAGGGAGTTCAATAGATGACATTTAACTAGGGCTACTAAACTGATTTTTTTTTATATACAAAATATAACTCCAGCCATGTCACAGCTTTTTTTTTTAAACATTTTCTGATCTTACAGCACATGAACTCTAATGCTTTCAGCAAATTATTTTCTTCAGGAGGCAGAAAGGTCATGGCTATCACATTTTGGATGCTCATGATGATTTAGGGGCTCATTACGCTCAGACATAACCTAGGTTTTGCCGGCAGAGGAGCAGGTGCTCGATGCTTAAAGCAGCAAGTGACGTCAGTACAACACTCTTTGAGCATCTTGTGTCAAAACAGTCGTTCTTCCCGCTGTCGCTCTGAAGGTCAAAAAGCTTCCTCACAGTTGAGTTCACCGAACAAGGAAAGCTGGGCGTGCTACTTTATCTTACAGGCTGTTGACAATTCTGAATGCCAGACTCAAATTGCCATTTGTGGAAGATAAAAAAAGCAAGGGAAAACAAAAACAAAACCTTCTTGGCTTTGTCAGTCTGTTCTACGACGTAGCAGGAGCCATTTCAATACAACTGCCATTGTGATTTTGTCCCCCTCCTCAAATGAAATTCAAAACACTTTTTGAAGAGAAGAAGGAATAAATTAGTATGATAGCTTATGTTTCTCCCTTCTCTCTCACGTTTCCTCCCGTATCTGGAAATTTAAGTACATCTACAAAAAGGCTGTAGCTACCGGCACGCTGGCTGGAGAGCAACAAATAAAATGCTAGGGGTATAAGGAATTCTTACATCTTTGTACCATATTAAAAAGCCTTATGCTTTCTCTTTAATTCCAGCTGCATTTTAATAAGCAAACTTTGACAAATATCAGGAAATTTTTCTTCATTAAATGGATTCCAGTTCTGTAAACCACAATAACGTGGACAAAAGGCTATAAAATACACAAAATACAACAATCCTACTCAGAGGACGTAGGCAAAGACAAAGCATGCCTAACTTACCATGTCCTTCCACTTTCTAATATCTGCCTTAAACCTGAATTTCCTACATGGCAAAACAAAAACAAAACAAAACAAAAAAAAAGAGAGGTTTTTATTCAGTATTAACCAACTGGCTGTGATGCACACACAGCTTTTAATTACAAAGCTGTCTGTAGACCCAAACATGAAATAGCCAAAACTGCTTTTTATTTCATAAAGCAGAGAATCTCTTCAAAAAGATGTTGAAGTAATTTCAAATCCACAGCAGCCAGCAATTAATTCAGCCATACTAAGCTTGTCTGCCTGTGTTGTTATGCTAGAAGAGAACTTCACTTCATCTTCCTGGCATGTTGTCTTAAAAAAAAAAAGCCTTAGGGGAGCAAGAGACAGGGCTTAGTGTTCAATGTAGACTAAAAGCAATATATTAACCCTATATTGGCAAATGTTTAGGATTTTCAATAAGTTACTTGAAGTTTTAAGAAGCCAAACAAGTGCTGCTCTTTCCTTTAATGCTTTTGTCACACACAGGATTTTAGAAGTTACTTCAGCAGATGTATCACCTCTACAAAAGGTAACCTTGTCCCAGGTTCTGCCTTTACACATAGAAGTGTTCTTGTGTCTCGTTTTTCTTCATGGAAATCCATGTATATTCACCACCGTGAAGCTAACAGAGAACGATACACAAGAGAATCCCTGAACAAGAGGTTCAAGCAGAAAACCAGCAATTTTTTGGACCAGATAACCCAAGTTACCAAAACCAAATTCAATCTTTGAAGAAAGCATAACAGGAGACACAAGGGAGAGTTGCAGCCACCATGCCAGACCTACAGTGGAAGGGATTGAGCCTCGGACCTCAGAGGGGTTTGGTATGAAGCAGAACCTCTGGATCCAGATCCACCAGACAGAGATGTTCTCTCTCCCCTTACAGGCTCCTTCACAAAGGATGGATCAAAGCGTTACCAAAATAACCACAAAAACAACGAAAATGAGCAAGAGCTGCACATTGTAATAACAGCCAAGCTCAGAGAACCCTCAGGAGTTACCACAAATTCCCACCAGGCTATTCCCAAGGCTGTTTCAACTATCCCCTTAAGCAGTGGTTTAACTTCAAAACAAACAAAAAAAAAAGCAAAAAGCCACCCACGTACAAGTAAGAATACACAAGCAGGTACAGGAACGGCAAACTGCAAGTTCAACTTGCAGTTAATCGGAAGCAGTGCAGATTTATTTTAGATTATCGTAAGCAATCATGTTATTTGCCTATAATAATTTCGTTTGTTCATGAAAAAAAAAATCTAGCCTAAGGGCGTCGTGAAACCAGCTTTAGAAGCAGCTTTATTCAGAAATTCCAGTTCCATCCTGGAAAAGTGAGTCACAAATATAATAACCTACTGGGCGGGATAAAGCTTGATCCTCTAAGGGATAGCAAGACAAAAAGAAAGACTTTGGGCTTAGTAACAGCAGTGTTAAGTTATGCGTTTCCAAGGAAGGGAATGCAAGTATATGCGTAACAGGAGCCTAGCTGGAGTACTGTAAAAGTAACGAAAGAAGGGAAAAAAAAGGAAAAAAACAGTGTTATCAGCAGGTAAGAAGTTAACAAATGATATAACAGTAAGTTACAGTATACATACATAAAGGCCTGGGCAGGAAAAATTAACAATTCCGTTGGAATTGAGACGGAGCTGACTTTGAAAGCCAAAAGTTAACATAGTGCATGATCAAATTTGACATTAGAACTGGCATTTAAGAGTTGAAAAAAAAAAAATATAGATATCTATGTCTGAATGCAACAACTGCTAATTTAAGAGTAGAACCAAGGGATAGCACTCATGTCTGGGGGTGTGGTGAACAGTTGTTCAGCATAGTAACTTGGATGTGTGAGGAAGCAGAAATGCAATAAATGTGCAATAAATGGCAAGAAAGGAAAATATTCTAGCTCAGCTAAGTAAAACAGCTATCAATAACAGTCTAATTGTGTCTTCCATAGATAGCACAGATGAGAGAGGAAACCACAGTTGAAGTTTAGAGTTAAAAAATAAGAGAAAAATAAGGGCAAATAAAGAAAAATGGATCTGATAAAAGCTGGCTTCATTTCCGAGAGAAATAAGTTTATATTGTTGGGGACAGATGTGTTTCTTATGATTAATATCAATGAGTGAAAAAAATTAGCCTGTTCCCAGCATTTTGAGAATTATTAGAAATTATTCTAATGAATCAGTAATACAGTTGAAGATGCAGAGAATAACGCTGCATTATAAAGAGCAGGTTTATTTTTCACAGACGTACTACCACCAGTGGAGTAAAAGTTACACCACCAGACCCCACACGGATGAAAAGGAGCGTAACCAAGAACGGATAAAGGCGAAATACTGAATCTTGTAACCGATCTTTAACTGAACCGTGATGACTAGATGTGAAAGGAAGCAGTAGAAACACTTAGCTTTTCTAAAGTAGGGGTGTTAGAAATGGAAAATATTACATTACTGGCAGCAATATAAATTGCAATAGGTAGCAATAATAGAATATTAAACATTTTATGTAGTGGTTTATTGCCACAAAAATACAAATAATGTGAACAGGCATGGCGGTGGGGGAAGGTGGAGAGAAAACAACAAAAAAACTAACCTCACATTGTCTAGATTGGTGTAAATTCCAGAATACAAAAATGTCATTAGGAGAAATAAAACCCAGGATGTTTTATGTCAAAAAGAAAGATGACTGTCAAATAATAGATACACAAACCCAAGCAGCATTACCGAAATAATCCATCAGTCATTTTGGATACCTAAAGTGAGAGCCTGATGCACCACTAATGGTGCAGAGCTAAAAATGTGTTATGAAAAATGGAGTTATAACAAATGCACCTGTCCTGCAGGAATATAAGCTGGAGAATGCCACAGCTATTACAATTATGTGATGCAGAAACCCTAACTACGCTCACAGCTGTATTGTAATTAGGTTTTTAACACCCCCCGGGGTTTTTTTGTATTTCCAATTCCATTGATCATGATAACACTTGTAATACACCAACCCACTTCACACAGGTTTTCACATCTGGGTGCTACGATTAACGATACTGAAGCTAGCACACCAATTGAAAAAGCATTCCTAGGCCCAGATGATCAATAAATTGGAAAGAATCAATGTCCACATTCATGTGGTACGTTCCAAAATGAGTGTTGTCCAAACCCTGAGAGAAATTTAAGGGCTTGTAACAAAGATATCACTATTGATACGAATGAAGCAAGAACGTGTGTATAAACTTGTGTTTAAGCGCCAGAACAGAGGACTCATCAGCAGAAGGTCCCGTGCTCTGACAACAGGAGGATGATGGCAAGGTTGCTGCATTTCACACGCACAGCTCCCTTCTCTGTTAGCCCAACAGGACAGCGGAGCACCGCTCCAGGATCTGGTAGCTTGGATACATAGGCCACTGTGTTACAGGCAAGCTCAACCACTTGGGAAAAAAAAAAAAAAACCAAAAAACAAACACACAAAGACAAAAAACCAAAAGAAACTGAAAGTGGGTAAACATCAATTTACTTAGACGTTTTGTAAATAATTACCACCTTCCCCTTTCACGTAGTCTTTGTTATGCTAACTTCCTACACGAGCAAATCCCTTTATCTAGTTTGGATTAAATCTTGCAGTAGCACAGTACTTCTAGCTAAAATTCCTCTGTTTTTCCTCTTATCTGAAAAGGAATACCTATACTGACCAGTTGAAGAGCCGTAACACTTATAAGACACCTTTGTGAAGGGCTACTGAAAACCTTTTAAAACTGTATTTGGAGACGGTCTGTAAAGAAATTCTGTAAGAAGCAGTGAAACATAAGAAGCAGCACACAGTAGTCTTAATACACAGCAAGGGGTGCAAGCATGCACACACTTCTCAAATAGGTTTTCATGTTATCAGTGCATCTACTTTACTATTATATCTACTATTTTGAAATCAATGAAGATTTTTGACTAACAAATTAATATAGATTTTAAGGACACAGAGAACGATCACCTTACCTAGACAGAACTCAAAAAATTTTTAACTTTGCTCAGGTTTACTGTTAATTCTAAAGAAAAACAAGACTACAGTTTTCCCTGAGGCTAAAAATAATCAGTTCACATGTTAAAAGATCCAAGGAAGGTACACAAGCTCTCTGTCTCATTTTGAAGATGGGCTTTGACAATAAAATTACACAGAATGTATTTTGTAGACAACAGTTCTCCCTAAAAGACGTCAAATCCAGGTTAGGAATTGATTTAAAAGGAAAATTCCAATTGTTTAGCAGTTAAACAAAAGGCAACTTTCAGCATACCCAGCAGTAAGCCATGTGCTGTATCTCCACGAGACTGCCTTCTAGATCCTTCTGCCGAAGGCAACGCTCCTTCCTCCAGCGTGGGGAACTCCGTCAGGTCGTTTCTATCACAGGTCAGGCCAAGCTTCGACTCTGAGGCAGCAGTTAAATGACTGGCATCCACTTCTGCTGGGAGTTTATACCATGGCTCCACTCCCTAAGAACAGCAGAGGAGGAAAAAAAAAAGTGCTCAAGCATCAAGAAAGCTTTATAAGACATATTTCCAAAGAAAACAAAACAAAAATAAACAAAAGAAACTGAAAATGGATAAACATCAGACTTTTTGTAAATAATTATCAATCATTTATAAGGCAAATCATTACCATCAGTGTATTTAACTTATAATCACATATATGTTGACGTAAGCAAGAAAGTGTCCCAGGGAATTGGCAGGAGCACAGCACTATCCCTACTTAGTAGCTGCAAGCTCTTCCACCTTTTGAAACACTACTGAGGTATTAAAAACTACTTTTCACAGCAGAGTTTTGCTACGCGAACTATAATCTTTGCACAAGGTTCTTATAATCACTTGGAAACAGAATTTTTTAATCAACTCTGTCTTTTCAAAGCAGTGATCTTACGCACTTCTCAGAGTAATTAAATATTTGGCAGCACATGCATCAGAGAGAACGACGACGACTGTAACGCGATGGGAGTACAGTTTTCCTTAATCACACAAGGAACCTGTCGTGAAGGTCTAAAAGTAGTCACATTTCACATGAACTGAAGCATAGCTCTGTGCTAAAACATAAATGGGCTACTTTGAGGCAGACAGGTCTGATAATTTAAGGGGCAGTAGCAGGACCAGGATTATAGTAAATTACAAACAGAATACAGATCAAAGATACTGTTGCAAAAAAGAAAAAAAAAAAACAAACACATTACACTGGAAAATATACTAGGCTTATAATCAGAAAACAAAAAAAGGGAAGAGGGAGGGAAAAATAAATAAATCAATAGAATCACTGAACTACTAGGGATTCACTTTTGAATGATAAATGTTGAAAAGGTTTGTAGCACTTGGGTCAAGACTAGACTAGATGATTTGTCACAGATCACCACAGTCCTATTTTTCTGCTGTTCCAAGACACGGAAACACAGACCTTTGCAGGGCAAGGACGGTGGAGCTCTTAATTACACAGATAAAGTACTTAATATTATTTTCAACCACATAATCAACCTTTAACCACAACCCAAAGAAAGCCCAGTACAAATACCCAATTAACAGCAGTTCTCTGACGTATCGCTTCTCCTAGGGAGATCCCACTGGTAACCGACGCCTGGGTTTCGCTGCTGCTGCGGCTCAAGGATTCCTCCTTCCAGTCACGACGTGGTGGAGTTGTGGCGATAGGCTACAAGAAACAATACGTGTTTTTAAAACAGAAATTCATTTCTTGGTATTTCAACATGTGTATATATTTAAGCAATGGACAATGAAATACATAAAATACTCAAGTCATCCCAAACCCCGAAAACTGGGCGTCTATGTCAACATACTTAGGCAGTGACTTAAATTCCATCCAGAGTCCCAAAACTTAACTAAAAGGGGAAGGTTTATTTGCCACTTTAGATCCAAAAACAAAATAAAACAAAAACAAACAAACAAACGAAACCCAGTGAGTCTCATTTTCTGCATATTAGCCAATCGTTTCTGAGGGCCAGAAATTTATTTCTCACTTCCAACCCATGTACATGCAGCCTTGAGTAAAGCACAAAATACCAAAAAGACTCATCATCTTGGTCAAAATCAGGTTCTGGCATTTGTCCTGGCTGGTTTATTAACAGTGGTCGTTGGGTTCTACATCAATTTTATAAGCTAAATTTTAAAAGTCACCCTATGTAAATATCTTAAAGCAAGTCTAGGTTGATTTCTATATCATAATTTAGCGACACCTGACATTCTTCGAGGTCATGACTTGAAGTTAAATTGGACTTCCACCTAGAGAAGCAGCTGTAACATTTTTCCCCCCACGAGGTAACAGAGGAAGCTGTTTCGCAGCCAGAAGGAAATTTCAATCACATCACGTGCCTGAGGTCACAGCAACCGTGCCAGCTTTCCCCAGACAAGACAGCCAGCCAGGTTCAAACACAATGGTATATAATTGTGAAAATAGACATTTCTGGAACACCAAGATTCAGCTCAAACAAAAAATGTTCCAGGAAAGTAGTTATGGGCTTAAAAAAAAAATTCCACATGAATAATTATTATAATGTTGGATGTGTGCCTTCAGTTATGAAGTCCTCCAGCAACAACTGTCTTTTTTCCAAATAGATTTTCTGATAAATTGGTCTAACATTCATTTGGAAGTTTCCATTCAGTAGCACAGATCTACCTTGGCGAATGATTTGCAACCTTTATCCCAAAAAAAAAAAAAAAGCAAGCCATGAGAGTTTTCATGAAGACCTTAACTACATTCTAAGAGATCAGACACAAACTTGGAGAAAAGTCCAGAACACAGACCTGTTCCAATGTAAAAGAAACATGTAAAATTCAGCATTTGAGATGTTTTCTTTAAATGTGAGTATTAATTGTCACCTGAACTTTGTTTCGTTCTCCTTAAGCACTAAAAAGCTGGAAAGGATGTGAATGAAAGCTTAAGATTTTTTTTTTTTTTTAGTTCATGACAAGACTTCTAGTCCATACTGGAACTTCAGACAGGTGAGCTCACTCTTTACCATGGCACCTCAGTTGAACGTGATTCTGGTACAAAACATAACAACATAGAATCATAGAACAGTTTGGGTTGGAAGGGACCTTCAAAGGTCATCCAGTCCAACCCCCCTGCAAGGAGCAGGGACATCCCCCACTAGATCAGGTCGCTCAGAGCCCCGGCCAACCTGGCCTGGAATGTTTCCAGGGATGGGGCATCCACCGCCTCTCTGGGCAACCTGTTCCACTGATCTACAACTCTCATGGTGAAAAATTTTTTCCTAATGTCCAATCTAAATCTACCCCCCTCTATTTTAAAACCATTGCCCCTCGTCCTATCACAGCAGGCCCTACTGAACAGCCTCTCCCCATCTTTCCTGCAGCCCCCTTGAGGTACTGGAAGACCGCTATCAGGTCTCCCCGGAGCCTCCTCTTCTCCAGGCTGAACAGCCCCAACTCTCTCAGCCTGGCCTCACAGGAGAGGTGCTCCAGCCCTCTGATCATCTTTGTGGCCCTCCTCTGGACCTCCTCCAGCTGGTCCATGTCCTTCTTATGTTGGGGGCTCCAGAACTGGACACAGTACTCCAGGTGGGGTCTCCCCAGGGCAGAGTAGAGGGGGAGAATCCCCTCCCTCGACCTGCTGGCCACGCTCCTCTTGATGCAGCCCAGGATGCCGTTGGCCTTCTGGGCCGCAAGGGCACATTGCCGGCTCATGTTGAGCTTCTCATCCACCAGCACTCCCAAGTCCTTCTCCTAACATCTCCAATCCATCTACAAAAAATAAATTACAGCCATCACAAACGAACCTTTAACCACCTCTTCTGTTCCTAAGCAGCCATTAATTCTGCCATGGAGACGGTGGATTTAAAAATTTCAGAGACAAGCTGAGGAAAACGCCTGCAGTTCTGACTCACTCGTTCCAGAGACACCTGAAATAATCACTATCCAGTGGCTGGGTTGTCACCTACAGAGAGCTTGGACCTTCCCTCTAATTCCCAATTACACGGATCCCAGTTTGCAGTGAATAGGTTATTTGCACCCTTTGGCTCTGCGTGTTCTCAGAGGTAAAGACAGGCTGAACTTCTCTTGCCTTTAACGAGCGTTTGGTCAGGGACTGCCAAGACCCACCGGCAAAGCACCAGATGGGTTCCCATTAGCTTCATCCTCAATTCTGTCCATGAACAACAGGCAACCCCTAAACTCTTCCTCCCTGGAAACTGCAGTCCACTGCATTTGTAAGATGGCATTCCAATGCAGGATTTTTCCTTTTATCCCTTAAATGCCCAGCTTCTCCTCTAAACTAAGCCACTTGCTCCAATGTCCGACTGCAAACTAAAGCACATTGCTGGGGCAACACAGTTTTCAGGCACAGTTACAAAAACTTCAGCTGTACATAGTTATCTCACCAATTTTAGCTTTTGGAAAGACAACAATTTCCAGAATTTCAGTACCATATGCCATCTTACATCCACTGAAATAAAACATGACGTCGTTCTCTATACAGGTCAGCACTGTAAATAAACTACTTGCGATGGCAAGAATATTTTTGTCCAAGTTTAAGCAAGCTCCAGCACTCAAAAGGAAGATGTTTATTACTGATCATGTGTAAAACACACCTGTGAAGCTAAGACTCAACCAGGTAGGAATTACTCATCCAAATGAATAAAATAATCAGTTTGTTTGGGCTTTGTATCGAGACTAATGATAATCACGGTAGCCTGTATGCGTATATTCAATCGCTATCGCATTCCCCAACTTCCTATTGTTCATATTAATCACGTAATTAAAAGATGCACCACTGAAGTGTACGTGACAACGGCCCTGAAGGCAAAGCATTCCAGTACCTATTTGGTAATTTAATTAAGGCCTATTATTGAAAATTTGGTTTTACAATATGTATCTTCAGAAAAGGGCAATTCTATTAATCCAACTGGAAATTAATGACGTTAGGTACTGGAAATTAATAGCGTTAGGTGAGGGACCCATAATATGGTTAGAAAACTAATTCCAAAACAAAAAAAAAAAAAAAAAAAAAAGAAATGGTTTTATTTAGATATGCTGAGCACAGCTAATTAAGTGGGTGCTGTACAGAATATTAGAATGGATGAGTAATGACAGCATTCCAGATGCACACAATGAACAAAAGACTAAACAACCGAACTATGTGTGTTATTCTTCACTCTCCCCTGTACAATGACCTTCTGCAGCCTACAGTGAGCAATTCCTCTCCAAATCATTTAATTATTCGTATACCTGTCAACCACTTTAATTAAAATCCTTTCCCTGTGCTGCAGCAGACTTCCCTCACTCTGCCCACCAGCACGCCAGAGGAATTGCTTTGCATCAAGAGACTTCTTCGGTTCCCCAAACCTACTGATTAGCTTGCTTTCTGAACAAAAAAATAAAAAAGTTGACTGGCAACCTAACGAAAATATGACCAAGATAATAATTTCATTAAACCTTATAGCCAAACTTCTAATTTGAGCCTTTTGCCATACGGTTTCAATGCACCTGGAATGATATATTCTTTGTCACAACACTGCAAGAAAAATACCACGAAAAACATCATCTGAATGGGTTTCTTCTACCTGTAGCTTCATATCTTAATCTTTTACCAGAATATTTTACTATAGAATGGAAAAAAAAAAAAAAAAAACCCAAAAACCACAACTCACTATCAGGTCATCAAGAATCTTCCTTGGAGAGAGAATCTAACTTGAACAAGTCTTGGGCAAACGAGGATACAATGAGAGTAGAAGGCTACAGTACTACTGAGCCTCCACTTTGAGGAAATTTCTTTCCCAGAAGTCCTTCCTCCTCCCAAACTCTCCCGTTGCACCTAGCTTTCAAAAGCACTTAGTTTTCAAACCCCATTCATTTCACGTTGGAATCTGGAATAGGTTCAGCCAGTCTTATTTTGGAAGAACAGAGCCGAAGATGTATCCTATGCAGATGTCTCAAGAAGAAACTGGTGGAGAAATGCTAACGAGCTATGATGCGATTACCACAAATAGCAATCTTCTAGAAGATTCAGAGTACAATCAGATCCAGAGCTTCTTCAGTGCTCTAAAATTTCATCTGTCCTTGCCTGTAGCTCATGAGAGAAAGTAAAAAAGAACATCTACAGCACCACGAGCCAAGGAGATTAAAGTATGAATGAGAACGTGAAATAAGATATGAAATAAACGTTTGTGTGACAATTAGATACCCTTCATCTACCTAAATATTTCATGTAATTAGCTGCTGTCATTGTCGCAGCGGTGCTACAGCATCATGAACATGAAAAGTGGTCTGCACAGTGGCAGACTGTAGAGAAAATGTATTTACAGAGACAATTCCAGTTAAAATATAGTTTTAATGATTTTGCAGCATGCACCTTCTTGATCTAAACAAGAAACATTCTTCTTTTTTGTTTAAGCAAGCAGAAAAAAAAACCCACGATGACAGAAAAATCAGGAAATACTTACTGTCAGTCTCCCAACTCCATCCAGGTTTACTGCTTCTGATTTCCAGCTCACTGTTTGTTAACGTTTCTTATCAAAATGCCCATAAACTATTGATCTGTCTGCAAAGCTACTGGGAGGTGGGAGGGGAAGAAGATTGGAACTGGGGATGGTGGGAGGGAGATGAAGCAGGACACCCATGAAAGGAATATACTTATAATTGGTCAGGAATTCTCCACCGAAACATGCTCCTCAGAAAACATGAGTTGTGTTCAACCCAAGAAATCCCATACCAAAGAAAAATTTACCATCAATGACTGATTCTCCCAGGAAGGCAACCATTCTGAAAAACTGGCCACTGAATAAACCAAAAGCTCTACAAATGAAGAAGCAATCCTACTGCCCCAGCTTCAGAGCAGCCCATCTCACAAATGCCCAGTGAAACCATTACATTTACCCATTCCAACACCACTATTTAAACTGTTCTACTCTTGCATATCGCCACAAGAACAATGTCCATGGTTCTCACAAACTGTGTTAGTTATACCGATACATTTAATCAAATCTTCCCAGAAAAACCTAAGGCTTCTTTGGAGATCGCCCTTTCAAAATTTCCTTCAAAGAAAACAGAACCATGCAAGTTTTACACAACTGCATATATCCACAGCTGCATACATCCAGATTTTATGCTCTGAAATCAAAGAGAATCAAAAATGAATCATGCTTGAGATACTGAAGTAACAGGAGGCCGTTAAGGAAAGATGATCACTTCCTGAAGGCAAATACTTCCCACACAAGTAGGATTCTCCTGCTAGCACCCAACCTTGAGTTGTGTTTTCACCTAACAAATGCCCCAGCTCAGAGTGGCACAGCTTCAGGCCCACACACTCATCAGCTGTGGTTTCTCACGCTTGCACACGTGAGGCTGCGAGGCGTTCAGCGCCGCTCTTTAAAAAACCTGAGATGGCATTAACAAACCACCGTAAGGGAAATAATCTCTCCTTTTCAAAGACAGCCAAGTCACCAGGACCTCAGGGGGTGAGCAGCTGGAAGGAAGCAAAGGAAGCAGGCAACAGCACGTTCTGTTTCGTTATTTCATTTTTTAATCCTCATACCAAAGAGTAATACTAAAGAAACAGCACAATGGAAGGGATCTGTCACATATGAGCAGCGTGCGTACCAGGGCACAGGGTACATAAAGTCATTGCAAGCGAGAAATACTCTAGGATTTTGTAAATTAGTATAATCATTTCTGAGGGCTTCCATATAATTAAACTCAAACGAAAAATTTAACAAGGTTTTTCTTCCTGAAATCCAATACAACACAAGTTAGCGTTTGCTGTTAAATACATAGCGAGAGAAAAAGACAAAAGTAAAGCTGAACAACTACAACCACCCCCGGACAACACAGTGCCGTTAACGGAAACGGTGGGAACAGCGGACCCTGTTTGGCACGCTCAACTGATGCCACATTTCACAGAAAGAGAAAGGAAGGTTTCTCAGTTTTGAGCTACTGAAAGTTTGAATATCCAGGCTTAGCTCTCCTTACTTTATTGTGACCTACAGACCACTAAAAATATCCCAGTAACAAAATAATACAATAGAACATAGCACAACAAAGAAAAAGATGTAGAGAAACACAGGAAAAAAAAAACCTACCTAAATGAGTTATTCTAACACTGATCTTTCCAAAACATCAGAAATGCTGTTCTTCCAAACACTTCACTTTATCTCATTTCTCCCTTCTAAAGATCAGAGGTACGTGGCGCCAGAGCGGCCTTCCAGTACCGAAAGGGGGCCTACAGGGAAGATGGGGAGGGATTTTCAACAAGGGCATGTAGCGATAGGACATGGGGTAATGGCTCTAATCTGGAAGAGGGTAGGTTTAGATTAGATATTAGGAGGAAATCCTTCACCGTGAGGGCGGGGAGGCACTGGCCCAGGTTGCCCAGGGAGGTGGTGGATGCCCCATCCCTGGAAGTGTTCAAGGCCAGGTTGGACGGGGCTTTGAGTGACCTGGTCAGGTGGAAGGTGTCCCTGTCCACGGTGGGGGGTTGGACTGAATGATCTTTAAGATCCCTTCCAACCCAAACCAACCTGTGATTCCATGATCAGGTTAATTCAGTATAAATCTGTGTTTCGGTTTCGTTATCCATCTGAACACAGAGCTGCAAAATCATCAACCCTGCAAAATCAGGTAGTGCAGTTCAGGACCAACTCTTCCAACATCAGCAAGCATTTACACCAAAACACAGCTAGAGGTGGATCCCTCTCTGAACTTGCCTTTGCCTTTCATCTTGCTAACTTCAGGATTTAAATTTTGTCAAGAATATTGCTGATTCCAAAACCATTTTCCAAAGCACTTATCACTTTCCCCAGCATAGTCTTACCTACTTATTTTCTAGGTCTCACCATCTACTAATCACGCAATTCATCAATGAAAATACTTAACAGGAATGAGCCAGAAAAAAACATGAAAAACCGTCCCTGAAATGCCTTCCAAACTTGCTGCATATTTTCTTGGCTTGTCCCAAGATGAAAACTTCTTCTGAGGTCACGATGCAATCATATGCCACCATCCCTTTAGCTATTGGATCACTTACTGTCTCAAAGATGCTAATGAAATGGGTTTGAAATCAATTGTTCTTGACAAAGTCACAGTGGGCGTTTTCTCAACAACTTATTTCAAGTGGTTTCAAATAGTTTGTTCTAAATTCTTGCGTTTCTGTGCTTTTATCGCCTACTCCCAGTGGATAACCAAACATACTATATAAAAACCCCAATTAATGAATAATTAAATAGACATTTTGTTTTTCAGACAAGCATAAATTTGACTGTCTGTACACACAAATACCTGGGCACATTTGCTGAATAACTGGACCCAAAGGATGCATGACCAAAATCCTTCACTGGAGGTTTCTTCACAGCTGCACAACTTCTACTGCACACTAAAAAGTTCTTGTTCTTATTTGTCCATTAGTTTCTGTTCAGTTGTCCACGGTAATAACTTTTTTAAAGCTACAAAAAGGTGTCAGGAAGCAGCAGCAAGCTGAGGTGCGAGCTCCCTGCCATCACCTGTACCGACAGTGCAGTGCGAGCCTCGTGCCACACGGAGTCAGCAACCCGCAAGGTCTTCCCCAGCTGCGGGGAAGGAACAGAGGAACACGGAGAAACAGGCAGGATTTACCTGTTAGCGGTCAATTCCATGTTCTGTGTGCCTGAAGATGAAAGAAACAACTTCACCGGAACACAAAGAATGCAGGTCGCGCTGTCTCATGCCTACCTGCTCATTTCGTGGAGCAATTATCAGCTTGTAACGAACGGTCCAGGAAAAGCAAAGCAACTGTCGTGCAAAAGCACTTCAAAGGCCACATGCAAACTCCAAATTCCCTTCACGCTACGTAAAGGCGACTGCATTTCACAATAACCCAGCAGTTTAATTGATTGTGGCTTTATAGTCCGTTAGCAGAACACAAAGTAAAAAAAGCCTCATTCAAATACAGGATAAGTTTTTACATCACAGAATGTTTTTGGCCAGAAGCCCAGCACCATCAGTTGTATGAAATTTGTTACCACTTAAGTCCAGCTACCAAAAATCAGTAACAAAATTCCCATTGTCTGCAAGTGGTTCAGCACTAGAAGATCATAAATGAACTTACCAGTACATAATACAGATCTCAAAAACATTATTCAGAAAAATAACAACAATGATTTGATGCTGTCAGGTATAAGAAACAAATTATTTAAGCTGTACCTTGGTTTTAGATGAAGGGGCTAGCAGTATTTTTTAGATTCCTGCCATTCCCTCCTGGCACGAAGGCACCACCAACCAGTACATGATTCTCACTGGTTTTATTACTTCCACGCAACAAACGTTGGGCTCTCAAATGGCTGGGAGCGATCGGAACCAGCGCAGAGGATCAAGCACAACAAGGGAAGATTCAGGACACAGTAAACTATCGGGTTTGTGCCGAAAGCGTTTCAGGAATTGTGTATTTACACAATTACACTGACGTTGCAAAGATCGCTGGCACCTCATTTTGAGTCTTTTAAAAACAGTTGCCACTGTCAAGTTTACAACATCAATAGCTTTACAGAGTGTCCTCAAATGACAAGTGGAAAATTAATTATTGCTGATCTGCAACAAGTCTGCCTTATTTTTTGCTCATTTTCCTAGGAAAGTAAGGCTTCCAGGGCTGACAGCACTCTGTTCACAGCCACACCTCAGCCGTGGGCACCGTTCGGCAATCGGAAAGCCGATTACTGTCATACACCTCAACGCCCGAAGCAGAAGTTTTACTCACGTAGTCACAGCGTAACTTGCGTTAGAGGTCACCTAATCCAACCTCCTGCTCAACGCAGGGCTAACTTCAAGGCTAGATCAGGTTGCTCAGGCCTCATCCTGCCAACTTGTGACTATTGCCAAGGATGGGGATTCTACCACCCCTGTGGGACCACCCCTCCAGCACTTCACCACCCTCCCCATGAAAACCTGATTTCCTTCTCTCCAGTTAAATGTCCCCTTACTGTAATACTTCTCTAAGTCTCTCTTCTGGCAGGGAACCACCACTGCCAGACCCTCACCATCACCATCCTCCTCCTCAGGCCAAACAAACCCAGCCTCCGCAGCTTCTCCCCACGCACCATGTGCCCCCCCGACTGTCCTGGTGGCCTCCACCAGACTCAAGCCACTTTTGTTGACCTCTGTCTTGTCCTGGCAGCCCAGAACAGGAGACAGGATCCAGCTGTGGCCCCGAAGAGGGAATACTCAGTTCCCTCCAGCTGCCAGTTACACTCTCATTAACGCAGCCCAATGCCTGTCTGGCCTTCATTGCTGCAAGGAGTGGGCTGTCAACTCACATTCAGCTCGCTGTCCATCAGGTCCTCAGGCTCTTCTCTGAAGGGCCACCAGTAAGTACTGATTGATGTATGAGGATTTTCTTTCTCGGTGAGAAAGACTCCACATTTTTCATAGTTAAAGCTCGTGAGATTCCTCATGGGCTGTCAATCCAGCCTGCCAAGGTCCCTCTGAACAGCAGCCCTGTCCTCCAGCATATCATCCACTCCCTCCAAGCTGCTGTCATCCACCAACTCGATGTGATGGTCACCAGTGATGACATCACACGGCATTAGCCCAAGGAGTGACCCCTGAGGAGCACCACCAGTTAGATTTTGACTAGCTGACTAGGCGTACTGGGTTTGTGTGGCAAGGTGTCGGTGGCAGAGGGTGCTACAGGGGTGGCTTTTGTGAGAAGCTGCTAGAAGCTTCCCCTGTGTCCGATACAGTCAATGCCAGACGCTCTAAGATGGACCCACCACTGGCCAAGGCCGAGCCCATCGGTGACGGTGGCAGTGCCTCTGGGATAACATCTTTAAGAAGGGGAAAAAAAACTGCTGTGGAACAATAGCAGCAGAGAGAGGAGTACAAATATGTGAGAGGAACAACTCCGCAGACACCAATGTCAGTGAAGAAGGAGGGGGAGGAGGAGGTGCTCCAGGCACCAGAGCAGAGATCCCCCTGCAGCCCATGAAGGCCCACAGAGGAGCAGAGATCCCCCTGCAGCCCATGGAGGCCCACAGAGGAGCAGAGATCCCCCTGCAGCCCGTGGAGGACCTCACACCAGGGCAGGTGGGTGCACCCAAAGGAGGCTGTGGCCCTGTAGACAGCTCACACTGGACCAGGCTCCTGGCAGGACCTGTGGACTCATGGAAAGAGGAGCCCACGCTGGAACAGGTTTGCTGGTAGGACTTGCGACCCTGTGTGGGACCCACGCCGGAGCAGTCTGTTCCTGAAAGACTGCACCCCATGGAAGGGACCCATGCTGGAGCAGTTCCTGAAGAGCTGCAGCCTGTGGGAAGGACTCATGCTGGAGAGGTTCACGGAGAACTGTCTCCTGCAGGAGGGACTTCATGCTGGAGCAAGAGGAAGGAACGGCAAAGACAACGTGGGAGGAACCGACTGCAGCCTCCATTCCTCATACCCCTGCGCGGGGAGAAGGTAGAGAATTTAGGAGTGAAGTTATGCCCGGGAAGAAGGGAGGGGTGAGGGGAAGGTATTTTTGAGATTTGGTTTTACTTCTCATTATTCTATTCCGATTTGACTGGCAATAAACTGATTTCCCCGAGCCGAGTCTGTCTGGCCCGTGACAGTAACTGGTGAGCGATCGCCCTGCCCTTATCTCAACCCACAAGCCTTTCGTTCTGTTTTCCCTCCCCTGTCCCGCTGAGGAGGGCAGGGATAGAGCAGCTTTGGCGGGCACCAGGCGTCCAGCCAGGGCCAACCCACCACACCAGTTAGTTCTTCAGGTCCTCTTTCCTGCCCTTCTTGAAAAAGGGCATAACACTCACCTTTTTCCAGGTACCATAAATATCCCCCAGGCACCTCAACCTTCCAAAGATGATAGAAAGAAGCCTTTCACGACATCAGTCAGCTCCATCACCACCCTCAGATACACCTGGTCCAGCCCTATGTCCAGTTTAACTAAGCAGACACTTTCTTGAGCCTCTGCCACCCCAGGCACTGTCTCTCACCCCTAAGTTCTTCTACTGGGCACACAGAGTAGGAAGGAAGATTTAAATGAAACTATTTATCCCATTTCCTTGCAACTGAAGCTGGATTCCTCTTTCTACTAATTCAGAACTAATTATTTTGGGTTTCACAGAATAGCTCAGTTGGAAGAGACCTCAGAAGATCATCCGGTCCCTCCCCTCATGGGATAGGGAGCCTAGATAAGAGCCTGATTTCCAATTTTAAGAATAAACGAAATTCCTAATACGTTAGCACTGCTACAGCCACCTCAGCAATCTAATAGCTAACAATAAGAACTATTAACTTTCCTCCAAGCATCAACCTCTTCTCTATTTAGTCCAAATAAAAGACAAAATTTAGTTTAAGCACGTACTCGAGATTCCAGAACAGTTTGTTTTGCACAAGGTAGCCAAGACATCTTATTTTCACTGCAAAAATCCCTTAACTGCTTGCTCTCCAAATCATAACTCCAATATGAACATTTAACAGCATTAATTAATTTTTTTATGTAATGAGAAGGTCAGCTACTTCTTTATACTCTCAGCTCTGGACCACTGCAAAAGCAATGAGTATCCCCTGATTTTTTAGATTTTTGTTTGTTTGTTTAGGTCGTATTTACAAGAGCTGTAATTGGCATTGTATTGTCTTCTGACTTTTACAAAAATGCTCATTTCTTTGTTTTTTCCACACCAAATTAGCACTGAAATAAAAGGTACCTCTGTCAGAAGTATCTCATTTTGATGTTTCTACTTAGCTTTAAAAAAAAAAAAATAAAAAGAGGAAGAAAATTTTCTATTAATGATGGACTTTTGGGAATGCAGCTATCAAATTGCAGCATTTAAGAATGAGAACCAAAGACTTGATCCTACTGGATCCTGTTTCTCATAGCTATGCTTAGCTAAATGTAGAATGAAAAACTTTGAGGACAGGCTTAAATCATCCTCAACATCACAAATAAACCAGAAGAGGAAACAGACAAAATGTTTTCACTGATAAAACAAAAAATAGCATAAACGGTAAAAAATATCACTATGTTGGTTACTGAATTTCTTCTCGTTCTTACAATCTGATGCCAAAAGTTCAATAATTAATTATCAAACATGGGAACGCTGGCTGGAAGATACAGACCCAGCCGCTCTTCAGGAAGCAAAAACGCGAGGTAGGAGTTGAGTAGATGTTTCTTAAGCCAATTTTAACCGCGGTTAGCAGTCCACTGCCTAGTTGGCTGGCTGTTTAAACACATGACAAAACAACACAGAGGCAACGACAAGTAACCAGGGCACCGCAGCACAGGTGACTTCTTTTGACAGGTGAGCTGGGTTTGCTGATTTATACAGCACTGGGGAAGCCACAGCCTTGCCTGTTACAAGCCACAGACACACGTTTCCAGGGTTGGTTTCTCTCTGTCAACTGAAATGATAGCTGAAATAGCCTCTTGGAGCAGAAATATACCATGAAGATGTAAGAGCAGCCACACTACGACAGGCAGAGGACCTGCTTGGCTACCGTCTATCCGCACCCGCATGCCCTCGACCCAGAGGAGCAGCGGAACGCTAGCAACAAGCTTGGCTCAGCTCCACCCGGTATTCCCAAAGCTGAGCTCCGGTTGTCAGAGCAGCAATTCAACCACGGTGCAAAACAAACGCAGAGAAGGAAGCAGCGACCAGAGTAAAACAACATAACTTGACACCCAGAAAGGATCAAAATAAACCGACCTGTGATGAATATCATGAAGGTAAAACAAGAAGTAGGAGGCAAGTTCACTGGTCTGTAACATCACGTTCAACTTCAAGTCATAGTTAACTGTGAAATTTGTCTGTACATCGCATTCAAATTAACTTAATTTCTACTTAAATATAAACAAGAACATACAGGTGTGCAGGAACCATTCCTTCTATTCCATGGCAAATTAGCCTTCCTGAAAACACATGGCGAAGGTCCTTCAGCAGAAGGCTTTTGAAAAATGAATTAAGACTACATTTAGTTCCCATATTCACATGTTCATTAAGGCCAGACTTGCCTTTAACTCGTCACGCTTATTTACTTGGCTGTTTCCATTCTTTGTTTTAGTTTCTATTGTTTTTCTTGATATGACTGAAACCTGTACCATTGGTGGTTCTTCCCAGGGAACATTTGTAAAAATTGACATGACATCTACCACTGGCTGCCATTTGGCTGTTGCGCCTCCAACTTCCTTCAGAGCTCTGGGATAAAGCTCTGGAGCGATCACTGTCTTGTAATTTTTAATTTTAGGTTGGCCTGTTATACACAGAGCTGTGAATACGACATTCATAAACATCTCCAGACCCAAGCGTCCAACATCAGCTGTTCAAGCACCCTGCACAAAGTTGCCTCCCAACAGTTTGCAAGAGTTAGAACGTGTGTGGCTGCTAGAAGCCCTTTATACGTCTGGAAACCATCGTGAGAACAGTGGCACAGTTAAGACCAGGTGCCAGAACAGTGCAACACCACAGGGACAAGGCCTCCCAGTGCTCTCACAAGGGGCAAGCTGAGGAAAACATTTGATTCCAGAAGGTAGGGGGTGGTGGGATGGGATGGGATGCCCAGGATCTCCAGAGATCTCCTCTTCCCCACCTCCAGCACTGGTATGAACACAGCAGAGCGCACAGAGCCACGTATGAGCCCTTCTAGGGCACGAATGGCTCCACAGGGCCACTCCAGCCCCGCTGGCTCTGACTTCTCAGGAGGGTTAGCGACCACAACACCTGCAACCATCCCCCTCGGGGGCAGAGTCAGGCACAAAGGAAACAGGACAACTACACACACGTCCTCCTGCCAGGAAGGAAGGAGGAATCAGACCAGTTACAGCCCCCTTTTCTCCAGGGGAGGAAAAGAGTGGCAGGGGGAATCTCAAGGCAGTTGCATTCTCCCTTTTTCTGAGGCAGAAGAACCGGCCAGTGACAGCCCCTTCCCGGGGCAGAAGCCGTCATCAGGCCAGTTTCCACCCACACAGGGAAGGAGAAACACGAGTGGACCCGCCAGGCACACAGACCACCCCCCACAAGGCCGGAGAGGGCAGTTCCTCCCTGCCGCCTGCCCGGACCCCTCCGCGGGCCCGGTACTCACAGGAACTCGGTCCTGGTCCTCTTCGTCCTCCTCCTCCTCCTCTCTCGGCTCCATGGCGGCAGACAGACCGACAGACCGACCGGTCCCCTCTTCCCCTCAGCGCGGCCACCGCGGGCCGGCGCGAACCCGCCCGGCCCCGCTGCGCACGCGCGGCCCGCCCCCTGCCAACCCGCCCCGTCGTTAGGGACTCGCTCCCGCCCCGCGCATGCGCCGCCCTCTGCCCGTTGGTGGGGCGGGGCGGGCGCCGCCGAGCGGCCGTTGGGGTTTGGCGCGCAGAGCGGCGGCGAGTGCCCGGATGAGAGCGGGGGAGGGGGCGCCGTCCGCGCAGTAACCAGTCTCCAGCCCCCGGCTTTTCCCTCACGGGGAGCCCGTTCCCCTGCTCTTCCGTGGCGGATCCCTGCTGATGGCGAGCTTTGGGGCTGGGCGAGGGGCGTGCAGTACAATCCGGCGGCAGACATTTTGAGGTAGCGGAGGTGTGCCCGGGGAACGAGGTGCAGTTTTCCGGGTGGGGTGACCCGTTCGGCTCACCCAAAGCTCTCCAGCAAGAGAGGCGGTCTGTCAGGGACCGTCTTACCGGTTCAGGTTGGAGAAAGGACAGGCCTGGAGTGTGGGGGAGATTCTGTGCTGCCTGGGCAGAGACACAAGTCAAGATGAACTCCAGTTTCAGGCCGGGGTGTCAGTGGGCTCCCCTATATCATTTATTGCTTCCCTTCGGGTGATAAAAAGGAAAGAGAAGCTCCACGTTTCCCCTGACACAGCCATAGTGCTCTCCCTGAGGCATTCAGGACAAGTATTTGTCTGGAATGACGTTTTATATTTCAGCTGCTTGTCAGCAAGGGCAAGCAAGGAATTTCCCCTTAAAATCACGATCGCCCAGCTGTATTTTATTTACCTACCCTTCCTCTAAAGGGGAGGTGACAGTTGAAGCCGGAGCAGCAGAAGATGCAGCTCATCGATCTGGCACGGTACTGCCAGTCCTTCCCCCGTGGCTCGAGAGGTACGGAGGAGTGAGAGGAGTCTCCAGGGTCATGGACTGCAGCTTCACGATCCATATTTCACAGACAGAACATCATTTCATCTTTCATAAAGTTATTGAGCACCTTCTCAAAAGCAATTAAGCTTTTCTAGTGTTGGCATAAGCAATACATCCAGCTGTCCATGTGAATATAGCTCCAGACTGTCCACCCTTCTGCATATAAGACAATAAATAACCACATCCATTTTCATTCTCTGCTAAGCAGAGGGAAGCTGAATTAGACTGAAAAATAAAGGCACCTCCATAACATTTTCTGTCTCCTGAGTGATTTATTCTCCTCGTAGCAGTTATCTGCCATGTATCCAACGTAACATCTCCCAAAAGGCGCTGTGTGTTCATTTTTGTCTGCGTTGATTCTGCGGTGAGTTGGGTGTTCTTTTTCAGCGCTAGATAAATCAGAACGCTGAAGTACATCAAGGCAAACATTCATTAAAATAATTAAAATGCTGACAAGAAAATGCAGCTACGTATCCGAACCCGTCTCCTGTTACTAAATGCAATTAAATTTGCTGGTCTCAGCCTGTCCTAGTCCTTGTTTATGCACACCCCCAAAAATCATCACCTAATAATTTCTGAGTGAGGCTTAAAAAATAACACGTGTGCCTGGGGTGACTGGGTGAGGAGAGGGCGGCAGTAAAAAAACTGAATACTGCTGCAGGAAGCAGAGATTCCATGCTTGCTTTCCCTGGGAATTACAAGGAATAGCCTGTTTGATTTCAGTGCCATTTTCCCCTAATTACAGTGATGCAAGGGAGAGCAGAATTTAGCCTGCACGTTGTGGCTCTAATAACAGTTCCAAATGTCATCTGTGAGAAAGCTTGCCATTTGCTTTTCTCTGCTGCGAGTGACTGAAGGGCTCCTCTTGTCACACAATACAGAAATTCTGTCATTCCCTTTATTTTTAGAAGAGCAATTCACAGGCGGAGAGGGGAGGAGGAAGGGTTTTCTGAATGTTTATTGCTTACACATCATCCAGGAAGCTGTTCACGTTCTTTATTAATTTTCTAACGATATCCAGAGACTTACTCAGTCTGAGATGTAATATGCTAAAATCCTTTCCAATTAAATGTCACTTGAAATGAAAAGCGGAGAGGAATTTTTTAAAAGGCCGTGGCTGTGGAAGGTTATCAGAGGGAGCCGGGCCTGAGCAGCCCTGCCTGGTTCGGCTTTCCCCAAAACTCCGTCGAGCCCAAGGGCTTGTAAAGGTGAAATATAAAGTATTAAAATAACAGCGATTGATTAATGCGCTAATTCCACAGGAGAATATAAAATGCAGGTGTCCCTCATGGCTGCGAATATCTTGTGAAAAGGAATATTTAAAAATCTGGTCCTGGCTTGTGCCGGTGACGTGTTAATTGCAAAGCTTTTGACGTAGGGATTCTTTCAATCTAGCGCAAAAGCAGCTGAGCAGCGGAGGACTCGATGTGACCCCGGTGGAAGTGTTTCAGAAAAGCAGATCCACAGTACCGTGAATGTTACGACCTGTTAATGAAGAGTCTCTGTCCCTTACCACGACTGTTGGTACCAGCAAAATACTAAAACTGTTTTTCAAGTGTTTTGCTGAAGATCTAATTGAGTTTTCAGACTGTCAGGTTGGGATGCGCTGAGGTGGTATGAAACTGGTCATTACTGGGAGATGGTCAACAGGATCCTTCGGCTGGCTGGGAAAATCTCCGCTGTTTTAGCGTTTGCGTGTTTCAGTGTCAGGTATCTCAAGAACGTCTACACCTGATGGAGCCAGCTCCGCTCTGCCTTTTCCTGGTTTGTGATTGGAAAAATGTCTGTAGTTGAGTGGGAGAGACCCAGGTAACCTCTACATCTAGTCTGGGTTAAAAAAAAGTGAAGGAAAAAGCGAGTAGAAGAGGAAGAAGTGTGTCGGTGGGCAGAAGGGTGGGCAGCAAGGAGACAGAGAGTGCTCATCCATGAGAAGACTGATGAGGTAGGTGAGTCAATTAGTGAAAGGACAGTGGGAGTGCTCCGTTAAAAGACGAGCTGAAATGTGTATGGATTAGCGCAAGCGAAGGAGTTCAAGCTGCGGGTGCAGGACATGAAACCAGGTATTAGGGTAACGATGATAATAATGAGTTAGAGCTCATGACTAGAGCACAGCCACCCGTCAGTGGTGCTCGGGGAAGATGGGGAGAAATGTATGAATGGGAGGCTGCGGAACGTGCCGTGGTTTACTAGGCTGGGGAAATTGGAGCTGGAACGGTTGGAACAGAGCTGGTGTAGGTCAACGTGACTTTGAGGAAAGCTGGTAAAAAAATTTTCTCCTTGCTGTCTACAGTAGGGCTAACAATCTGCCATAATTATTGAAATACCATCAGAGAAAGCAGGAGGGTTTATTAGCTGATGCTGTCTAAATTAGATTGAGGGATAAACAGAATCTGGGTTTAACTGCTGTTTCCGATCTCAAAAGAGCAAATCAGGATTAAACCGAGGCAGCTGTTTAATGAGATAAAATGATCTGAGAAGCTTGGGCCCGGCATCGCTCCACCAAGCTCAGGCACCTAACTGGGTATCTAAGTTGGGATGACAGTTGCCTTGCAGTCCCTAACGAGGTATAGGATCGCAGAATGGTTTGGGTGGGAAGGGACCTTCAAAGCCCATCCAGTCCAACCCCCCTGCCAGGAGCAGGGACATCTCCAACCAGATCAGGTTGCTCAGAGCCCCGGCCAACCTGGCCTGGAATGTTTCCAGGGATGGGGCATCCACCACCTCTCTGGGCAACCTGGGCCAGTGCTCCACCACCCTCAGTGTAAAAAAAATTATTCAATATTCATAAGTTCCACTTTCTGAGGGTACATGGTTCCTTCCAGCGACCCCAGAAGGTGCCTAGGATAGCTAAAATAACTTAGGATAACCTAAGTTAAGTACCGTGGTAAGATGCTCAAAATTATGTTAAATGGACCCCAATTTTGAAGACATGAATGTGGAGGAAGCTTGAACATTCTTTCTGTCAGTGGTGCTTGAGTTGTTTAAAAATCTACTTCATATACAGGGGGGAAAACGCTGCATTGAAAGGCTCTAGACCTGGGTAGAAAAAAAAAAAAACCAACCTCAAAGAGAGTGATCAAGAGGACTCATCACCAAAGACAGCCTTATCTTAGGGGTGAGAAGGCTTAGGATGCGATTACGAGCGTGAAAGGGTAAGCTGGGATGAGAAAAGGAACCCCAATGCCTTCCTCCCAAAGAGGGGGTAATGCTGAGCCCCCGATTTCAAGCAAAAGGAGAACATTTTAGTCAACCTATCTCCAGTGACCCAAAGTAGGCTGATGCCGCCGCTGCAAAGTGTGCTGTTTATTGACATCCCAACGGACAAGGAGACGGTGCGGCTCCTGCAAGTATCGCAGCGACAGATTCAGGACTGGTGTCTTGACTCATGTCTTATGCAATCCTTCTCCTCACCGGGAAGCGAGAAGGAACCTATTAAATCAGCCCACACAGCGTCTCTAATGCCTGAGCTGAACGGGGTAGGAAATTGTGATAGATGTATGGAGCCCTTCCCCAGGTTTCAGGCAAATCAGAGGAAGGTTCCTTCAGAAAAAAAAATATGTACAACTAATTATGGATTTTCCAGCTGCGATAATGTTTGGAGGTCTAGGTCTTTCTTTAATTAAATCAGAGGTTTATGACTGAACGCTTCCATTTCTGGTAGGAGTCTGCAGGGAGTAGCCTTTGAATTGGTAAATCAGCTGCCTGAATAAACCACTTGTCAAGCGAAAACGTTACGTTCTTTGAGTTATGTGCTAAGTTTAAACGAGAAAATAAACAAGTTAATTTGGTGGGGATGAAAATTGACAACCTGGCAGTGCTGGAAACGGGAGTCTTTCTTTTTCCCACAGGATCAGAATAGCTCCTGCGGTACACGTTCTGTCTGTGCCGTCCTATCAGCGTGCTTCTGCTCTGACAGCGGAATCGTTTGCACTCCATCACCCATTCAGACCCTTCTTTCTGTGCTGCACGGGGCTGCCAGAAATATATTCGTTTCTGATAATTGCGCTGGTGGCTTTTAGACACTTCAGACCTGGTTGTGCCAGGGCAACCTAGTTCTTCAGACTGATCTCCCCTGTAAAACCTGCAATAGCATCAGGGCTCTGTGGTTGTCCCCATGGAAGCCAAGACATCTGTTTTATGCTCAAAATGTTGAGTCTATTTAAGTTTTCCATCTGTCTTCTTCAGCAGAGTACTCCTGAGTCCGTCCACCACACCAATGCCCTCGTGTTGCGCCTGAATTACAGACCAAGGGTGGAGTTCAGTGGACAGATACCCGAGTTGAAGTCTCTACCCAGGGGTTTCTACATGTTAATTGTGTTCTTAGATCCCTCTACAATCAGTGTCAATGCAGGATGGGATCCAGTTCAGTCTGAGGTACTCCACACCTGCCTGGAGCTGGTGGGGGGAAGGCCCTCACCCTTCCACTACAGCAGCTTTCGGTGATTCCTGAGGCATTCAACTGCCAAAAAGTGGATATCTCCTCTGGGGTCAGTTGAGTCAGTCCACATTCGGCTCAACTCTTGTTACTTACCCACAGACATAGAGTGCCACCTGAGATGTAGCAGAATGCCTGAGACATCCATGCGGAGCTGGTGAATCCGACACCAGACCTATGGGAGACCTGTGCCCTTATGGAAATGGAGATGTGATACCGCTGGGCATCTCAAGTAGCACTCAATGCCTACGGTTGGGCAACAGAATTGATCTCAGATTTTAATTGACCATGAAGGGAGCTTAGCCACCTCATTCAGATGCAGGTGTTCACATGTTCTCATGCTCTTCTTTCAGGAGCCTGTCTTGTACTTGCAACTCTTCCTCAACTTTCACACTCTTGAGAGGAGCCGCTCAGTGCTCTCCAGACACGCTATCTCTGATGGCATTTTCTGAAGCAACCTGCTGTCTTTCAGCATTGACCATGAGCCCATAGTCAGTTTTTCCATGACATCCAGATGGCAAGTATTGATTAGTTGTCTTCTGTGCTCAGTGATCTCACCTCTACCTTGTCTCCGCTCTTTGGACTCTTCTACCTTTGTCTCTTCTGCCCTTCTTTCCCACTGCGAGGTTGCCCAGTCTCAGCCAATCCTTGATACCAGTTCTCTGCTCCCGTCTTCAGACTGCAGAGTGTTTGGGGTGGCTGGCAGCATGGCAGTTACCTAAAGTTATATTCCTACAGTACAGACTTCTAATCTGAGCTCAGGTGTGTAAGCTCCCTTTATCATCTGTGGGGAAAAATCGTTCTGTCTTAGGGCATGAGTCAGCTGATCTGTTTTAGATCTCTATTTTAGGATGAGATGAAGCATGCCTTCAAAGTTTCTGTTTTTCTGTGTTGACTTTAAAGGGAACCCAGGGTGACTTGCCTAAATGGAGGCACCTGTGCCATGAAAGTCTATCTTTGATCTGATGAGTCACAACAACGAAGAGCAAGGGTGACTTCATTCATTATATGTTCATCTTTGGAGTGGATTCACTCAATCTTGAGTTCTGCTACGTGGCTAATACGCTGTTGCACTGTTCACTCCTTTCTTCTTTGCCTCTGTTCCAGGACAGGATCTTCCTTAATACTCCCAGGAGTTTATAGACAAGATCTATTGTCACCCTTCCCTACCTCTGTGCTTCCCTGTCCTCCATCTGCCTTTAATCTTTCTTCTCCGTGGTCACCAATGCAGAAGCTTCTTGATCATCCCCACGCTTGCCTCAAATATCTCACACTCTTTGCACTCGCTTTCATCCCATCCACTTCTCTCTCCCTACACCCTCATTCTTGACTGCTAATTTCTTCTGATAATACAATCACACTTTAGGTTCTGTCACCTCCAAAAACTCTCACTCTGAAACCCATTTGTCACCTTAATTCCTGCCCCACCTTACCTTCTCTCTTGACCTCTAAGGACATTGAACACACTGAACAATTGCTGCCATGGATTCATGGAATAGTTTAGGGCTGGAAAGGAAGTAATTTAGCAGATTCAACTAGATCAGATTGCTCAGGACTTTGTCAAGTGAAGTTCTGACTGTCTCCAACGATGGACATACCAAATGTGTCTTGGATTCTTCTGGTGTCCAGCACTTTCAATACCTATGAGAGTCACTCATAACTTCTTTAAAGTTAAATCTCAAAACCAATGCTTCATCCTCACCTTCCCTGACCTGTCAATCAATTCCAGAAGTTACACTGATCTCCTTGAAGTCTTGTCCTTCTCTGGCATCTTCCTATTTCTCCAGTGGGTCCTTCAGTATGAACTTTGGAGAATATTTCTCTTCTTGCTCCCAGGCTTTCTGTGTAGGTTTCGTGGGGCTTTATATGCTATGTGCTGCATGGTCTCTTCGTTAGGTCTCCTCCAGGAGAATCTCGTAGACACAAGCCCAGGTACTGTGCCTGTGATAGCAACTGGCAGGGTCCAACCCTTTGCTCCACCTGCCCTCCTCAGCCTGGAGCAGAAGTCCAGCCTGTGTTTGGTATCCTCATGTTACGGATGTCAATTCAAGCTCTGAGTGGCTTCTGCCAGCCCTCCTCTGCTTTTTTTAGCAGGCCATCAGACCTTTCATGTGGGCCCCACCGTTGACCTGGGCCTTCCTCTTGGTCCCTTCACTCAAGCTGTCTCCCTGTCTCTGACCCTTTCCACCTGAAGGCTCTGAGATGCAGCCACCCACACCCAGCCGTCTCCCATCCCAAATGCTGCCATATCCCCTTCTCTGGGCTTCACAGCCTGACCCCACCTGTGGTCACCCGAGGGGCGGCTGCAAAACCTAACATTTTCCTTCTGATGCCCTGCGTCCCTTGGCTCCCTCCTCTCCGTTGCCTCCAACTCAAAGCCTTACTCTTAATTTTCAAGGCCTTTTTTACTTACTCTCGGCACATCCCTCGCCTTTCATCAGCATCAGGAAGCCAGCCTTCGTTACTTCCGCGCTAGCATGCGGACGACCACCTTCATCCTCTTCCCCCGTGCCGCTGCCCGCGTTTTGCTGCGATTCCTGCAAAAAGCTGCCTGACAGACTACTGGGGCGCTGAGCTGACTTCCCGTCGTGCTGGCTGACATCGTGTCATTGTTTTCTTGCTTTCCTCCATCTGTCTGTCTCCATCTGTTGTACCTTGCCTTATCCTTAGACCGTAGCCTTTGCGAGGCAGCGACTGTCCTTTTTTATTTCTGTGTCTGTGCGGCGCGTGGTACAGCGTGGCCCTTCTCTGCAGGGCTAAAAGACACTTTAATGATGAATGTTCAATAAAATAATAGTTTATTTTATTGAACGCACAGCAATGAGTGCCTAGCCTTCGACTCCCACGAGAAAGAAGACAAGACTTGACCTCCCCAAATATTTTTCAGGGATAATGGGAGACTTCATCAGTTTTAACCATCAGATTGTCCTTAAATTACTTAAGTTATAATTATCAACTTCCAAAGTAAGACTAATAGCGCGCAACGGTAGTTCACTTTCAGACTTGGCTAAGAAAAGGCTGTACCCAGACTGAGCAGTTTTAATGTAAGCAAATTAAGGATTTAAATTTAGCACGGTAACTAAAATCCCACGAATCATAAACCATCACCTCCCGTTAACTGC
Organism: Ardeotis arabs; assembly: GCA_011801015.1. Lineage (NCBI taxonomy): Eukaryota > Metazoa > Chordata > Aves > Otidiformes > Otididae > Ardeotis > Ardeotis arabs. The sequence continues at coordinate 29,626 of JAAGAY010001723.1, forward strand.
GTGATCATCTTCTCCTGATACTTTGATGTTATACAGCATCTTTATTTCTTGGTTTCTGGCCGGTCTAAAATCATCGTTACGGTATTAGTCATGCAATGAATGTCTGGGAACTTACAATGCTTAACATTTTGTTTCTTTCTTTCTTCATGGAAGCAGATTTTTTTTTATTACTTTACTATTAAAGTACAGTACAGTACTATTTTTGGATAGAAACCTTTAAAATTAACTGAGTTTTTATACTTCGTAAAAATAAGAGACCTACATGAGGAACTGTCTATATAATGCTCGTTCCTCAATTTAATATTGAGGAGCAGAAGCAGTAAAAGAGTTTGTTCTTAATCATATTAATGAACTGGATTATTTTAGGAATACATGCTGCCAAGCAGGTTATCTATTTTAGAATGTAATAGCATCATAAATTAAATGTAGTAATTAAAAGAAAACGTGTAGCAAATCACAGATAGGTGAAAGTTTTCACAGGTGGGATGGTTGGGTAGGCGGAGAATGGTATGAAGGCAATCTAGTCCCAAGGATGTGGTTTATAGGATCCAGTTGTCCCAGTTGGTCATTCCCAGTACAATCAAGAAGGAAATTAGGAATGTGTTATCAGAAGATGTTTTCTTCACAGGCTCCCTTTTTCTTTTAGTCTTGGCATATATCCCGGGAAACTTTGCAGATTCTGGATACAGAATGACTCTGGGGAAATGGTTGCCTGGAGAAGCTGTGGATGCCCCATCCTGGAAGTGTTCAAGGCCAGGTTGGGTGGGGCTGTGAGCGACCTGGTCTGGTGAAAAGTATCCCTGCTCCTTGCAGGGGGGTTGGAACGAGATGATCTTTAAGGTCCCTTCCAACCCAAACCACTCTGTGATTCTATGATTCTAAATCTAATAATAGAAATAAATATTTATGTCTTGTCATTTTAGAAGCCCCAGCCAGAAAGAAAGTGCTAGGCACTGTCCAAGTGGAGGAAGATCTTTGCTGTGAAGAGTTACCCACCAAAGTCTGAGACAAGAAGTAATTACCGAAACTTCACTGTGGTGGGGACAGTCATCTCTTTGGGGCTTTGACTACTGAAAAGTGCATGAACCTTTGCTTCACCACCGACCTACTGGAAGGAGCTTCCTCTGGAGTTCCCATCGTGACAGCAGTTGTGAGCTTTTCCTAATCATCCTCCCAAGTTCTGCCCCCAGCTCCTCTTTGTGACAGGTCACCCATGCATTGGGGACAACAGGTTCTCGTAGAGGACAGAGCAGAGCACGAGGACTTGGAGCTTTGTGTGTGCTGCTTCCCATTGTGCATAAACCTGCCTTGAAGGCGCAAACCCATCAGTAGCTCTCTAGGAGAGTTTATGTGATTGTGCCATTAACTTCCCAACATCTTGAGAAGATTAGCCTTTGCCGTCACAGCAGTTTGCCAGTTCTAATGAAGAAAAATTACTGCTGGGGAATAGTAAATGTTTCCCATTGGCAGGTTTCCTTCTCACAGCCCACAGCTCCCCGTGAGCGTGGCAGCCGCTTGCTTTGCCTAAGCTCAGAGCCAGACCTGGTGAGGGAAATGATATTCAGGTCTCATCTATCGTTGGTTCTAAACCATTTGTGCCCATTTCAGCCCACAGATGGCTTCCATTTAGTTTTACAACCTGGTCTCTTCGCTGTGCCGTTGAGAGCCATTCGGTGATGCAACGTTCAACACGCTGTCCGTTTAGATGCTGTTAGGGCTGCCAGCCTAGAGCTGAAGGGTGCTGAAAGAAAGATGAGATGAAACGAAATGTAAGATGATTGATAAAAATATAATTCTGCTGAGAATTCCATCTGCCAGTCTAATAACTCGCTCGTAATGTTTTTTTTAATAATAATAACTTGTGCTTACATAACAGCTCCCGTATGTGGCTTTTTAAGCAGTTTGCAAGTATTAATTAAAGCCCGAAGCAGCCGTGTGAGGCAGGTGGGAATTCACATTGAATATCGCTATCAACGCTCCTTCATTCCGATGGCAGGGAAGTTGGCGGAGCTGGCTACAGGCAAAATCCCATTTGCTCCGAACAAACGAGTTCCCCTCCGCCGAATGTCGAGATGCAGGCATGGAGGGTTTGGGCCACCTCTTGCCAGTGCTGCTTCGTTCAGAGTTCAGATCCAGCAGCCCTGGGGGGAACCTCTGCTGTCGTGGGCCAGCGTAAGCCGGGCAGAGCTGTGGCTGATGCTGCGACCTTCAGAATTGTCTTCGTCTCGCCCGAAGCTCAGCTTCTGCTCCTCGAGGTAACCACCTACTTTGTGTCTAAAGACAGTGCTGGCAACTGGGAAGGAGTGCTGGGTCATAAATCTGCAATCAGCCCCGAAAAAGAGTGAGGTCTCTTCATACACGTCCCTGATAATCTTCCTCCTCGCTGCTGTCCTCCTCAGTGGACAAGAAAAATGCAGCTGGCCCTGAGGTGGGTGCTCAAACAATTGGTTCTCTGTAACCACTGTGTATTTGAAGCCAGGCCCTGTAAATTCTCATTTTCAGTCCCTAGACTCCCTGTGATGACTTAGAAATCACAATATTTGGTGTTACCTGGATCAGTCCTTTGTTTATTATTTTTCTTTTTAGTTATTATGGGGTCGATATCCAACAAAGGAATGGTTCCCCTTGGACTTCAAGCTACAGAAACAGAACTTCAAGTCATTTGGTCTAAGCTGAAAGAAAACAGGCACCCAAGATGACCGCGTTTTACTGGTCTACACATGGGTGCCCACTTGTACAACAGACATCCAAGCCCCCGTGGAGTCAATGGAGATCAGTCAATGGAGCCTTGGGAGTGATTCACCTAAAATGGGTGTTTATATTTGGTGTGCTCCCATCCGAGATCAGGTATACGTGGGACTACAGACACAGAGCCTGTTTATACCAGCGTAGAACTTCATCTGCTTATTTAAAAAAGAAAAAATTGTAATTGCCCTGTGTAGATTCTGTTTGTGGAACCGAATATCTACAGTGTGTTCTTTCTCAGGTGTTAAGCTGTCATTTCTGGTTGCAAAGACAAAATGCAAACCCACAGTGCAGCCTTAGGAGGGGTCACACATCCGCTCATCGGCGCCTCATTTGTGTTCCTGAAAGCCCGGCACAGAAATTAAGCCGGGCTTAAATTAGCGCGTCCCCACCTATTGACCTTCACTGTCATGGTGAATCACCTTGTCTATGCTACTTCAACCTTTTCATGTTCTCCCCCGCTCCTTTCAATATAGTAACAAATCTAAAATGGTGATTGATTTTAGAAGTGCATTTTATTCCTTTTCATGCCTGTTCGGATGTTGCCAGGCTGGTATTTCACACACACGCGCGTTGTCAGAGCGTGTTACCAAGAAAGCATGATGTTGACTTTTGTCTGGCAGGTCACTCCTCATGTAGGGGTTTATGAATCAACACTTGAGAGGTGGGAGATGTCCATCCTAATTCCTTGAGCTATCGCAGACATCTATGAGCCTGGCTTCCTTGGAAACAAGGTTTAGGTGAATGTGCATGCGTCCGTCTGTCCATTCATCTTCCTAATTTTAGAGGAATAAAGTAATACTTGGCTGATAGCCGTTGGGCAGCTTCAACCAAGTGTTGTGAACATCCCAACCATGGAAGGATTTTTATAGAGTCCATTCATTCGAGCCTTGTGAGACACCAGGGGACCCAATTAAGAGCTACAGCTCTGTAGGCCATTAAGCTTCCCTTATTCCACTTACCACTGCCCACCTTGTTGACTTACATGGTTCATCACACACGGTGGGCAAAGCTCGCCATGTGGGGAGGCCTCACTTTCCCAGTGAATAGAATCATAGAATCCTAGAATGGTTTGGGTTGGAAGGGACCTTCAAAGCCCATCCAGTCCAACCCCCCTGCAACTAGCAGGGACATCTCCAACCAGATCAGGTTGCTCAGAGCCCCGGCCAATCTGGTCTTGAAAGGATACTCAAGTCCAACCTGCGTTAACTTGAGTTAACATGTAAGACTAGTTTTGAGCCCACCTCAGCATCTGGTGGAGAGGATTTGGTGATCTACAGTCAGATGTAAGAGGGCAGTGCCTGCTCATGGATTTAGGTTCAGAAGTGCTGGACTGAGAATGCAGGGTAACCCATCTGAGGGCACTGATGTGGTGAGCGAGGCGTGTTCCTCTTTGCCAGCTTGCCTTTGTTAGAGATGCTCTTCCTCTGAGCTCAAACACAGGCTACTACCCTGTCCTGTCCACGACTGGCCTGCATTGGCACTGCTTTCATCTTCCAGCGCCTTCTTGATTTGAGAAGTCACCCCTTCCACCTCCATCTCCTTCTCAGCTTCTCCTCCATTACATGACCCTGTTCCCTATTTGCTTCTCCTTTCTCCTTGACATGCCCACGAGGTGCCAACACTAACTTCTTGATCTTTCACGGTGACTAACGCTTCCGTTTTGCCAACCCTTCTGAATCATTCTGGCTGGTTCAGCACATATTCGCAGAACCGACACACATCATTATTCTTGGCCGCGGAGTTATATGAAGGAATTGCGTCCCCTCAGGTTGCTTTTCTAGTTGCCGTTTTTGGCTACAGGATCACCCGGAATTTGCATGCAAGGAAGATACTGTAGCCTGCATGTTGTGGGTGTGTTACAGTTTTCAGCGATTTTATCAGCATGATTTCTGTATCTTTCCATCTGTGAAGCAAGATGCCCTTGCCTGATGTGTTTGTCATCCATTCTACTAAGATTTTAGAAGCTCGGAATTGGTCTCCTTTGAAATTTCGTGGATGCAAGGCTAAGGATGCTGTTAGTTACTCACTTACACCAGCTGCTCTGTTCATTAAGGCAGCCCAGCTTTTCCCATTTCCAACGCCTGCTTTTTGTTCCTCCGAACTTTTACCAAACTGTGATTGTTCGGACAAGAATTTTCCGGGACAAATGTCTCTCTCCAGCTGAGATATTGTGTAAAGTTTCAGATGAAACAGATCTATAGTTTTCAGGAATGGGGTGGAGGAGAAAAATATGTTGTTTTGCCAGATTAGAAAATGCTTTGGAGTGTTATAAAATGTGTTATAAAATCACAGAATGGTTTGGGTTGGAAGGGACCTTCAAAGCCCACCCAGTCCAACCCCCCTGCAAGGAGCAGGGACATCTCCAACCAGATCAGGTTGCTCAGAGCCCCAGCCAACCCGGCCTGGAATGTTTCCAGGGATGGGGCATCCACCACCTCTCTGGGCAACCTGGGCCAGTGTCCACCACCCTCAGTGTAAAAAAATTTTTCCTAATGTCTAGTCTGAATCTCCCTCCCTCTATTTTAAAACCACCACCCCTCGTCCTGTCACACCAGGCCCTGCTTGAAGAGTTTCTCCTCATCTTTCCTGTAGGCCCCCTTTAGGCACTGGAAGGCCACTCTAAGGTCTCCCTGGAGCCTCCTCTTCTCCAGGCTGAACAGCCCCAGCTCTCTCAGCCTGGCCTCATAGCAGAGCTGCTCCAGCCCTCTCATCATCTGCGTGGCTTCCTCTGGACCCTCTCCAACAGCTCCATGTCCTTCTGATGTTGGGGGCTCCAGAGCTGGACGCAGTGCTGCAGGTGGGGTCTCACCAGAGCGGAGCAGAAGGGCAGAATCCCCTCCCTCAACCTGCTGGCCACGCTGCTGGGGATGCAGCCCAGGATGCCGTTGGCCTTCTGGGCCGCAAGCGCACATTGCTGGCTCATGTTGAGCTTCTCATCCACCAGCACCCCCAAGTCCTTCTCCTCAGGGCTGCTCTGGATCCATTCTCCGCCCAGCCTGGATTTGTGCCTGGGATTGCCACAACCCACATGCAGGACCTTGCACTTGGCCTGGCATTCCCAATTTGGGACAATCTGTTCTCCAAAGGCGTGTGCTGTGCATGCTGTCATGAAACCTCTCTGCGAGTGGTGTAATAACAGGACTGGAAACCCTTAATGTACACATTGCCTAATTTTCTTTCCAAATTATCCTGTTACAGCAAGTGCTGGGGGTAATAATGAAAAGCGAAGACAGACATTCTGGCAAAGAGCGCGAGAGGATTTTGAACATCGCTGGGGAGTTAAAGCCTCAGCTTTCGGTCTTCTCTGGAAGAGTAATTCACCACCAGCCAATTCCATGAGTCAGCTCCTCGGTTAGTGTCAATTGGTTGGCTCCAGGGGCTGGCTTGGCCCCGTGATTCCGTAGAAATCAGAATGTAACGCCTGTTTTTCATCGAGTTAAACATGACAGAGGGGAAGTGAAACCTGACAGTCGGAAACAAACATTCCAGGTTAGGTTGAGGCAAGAGCCTGACATTTGCAAAACAGCGCAGTATTTTATTTAACACATCAGAGACGTATCAGATATTATTAATCACCTTGTTCTGTGACTGCAGAGGAAGCTGGAGCGGTGAGAGGTTGTAATCACCGAAGAGAAGGAGGAGAAAGTGCCGAATCACCCTTTGTGATGTACTGAACCTTCAAAGTGTTTCACCACGGGAAAGTCACAGCAGTGCCAACGCAACGTGGCCTCATTTCATCTCCTGGAAACAGCAGACGTGTTTATTCCTCTGAAACCTTTGAGCTTCCAGTGCTTGGTGTTTTGAAGACCTTTTACTGAATATCAAGTCTAAAAAGAGGGGGAAAAAAGAAAATCATAGAATCATAGAAAGATCTGGGTGGGAAGGGACCTTTAAAGCCCACCCAGTCCAACCCCCCTGCAAGGAGCAGGGACATCTCCAACCAGATCAGGTTGCTCAGAGCCCCGGCCAGCCTGGCCTGGAATGTTTCCAGGGATGGGGCATCCACCACCTCTCTGGGCAACCTGGGCCAGTGTCCTACCAACCTGTGCCATATGGAAGTTAAAATAGAGAATATCAGCACATTCTGTACCAAAACTGGTTGTGTTTCAGAGCTAAGAGTGAGTACTTGTGGTCATATTCGGACCCTAAGGACAGCTGGATTGTGCCAAGGAGAAATCAGGAAATGGGGATTTCCTGAGAAATCAGCTTTATTGATTTCATCAGGAGAGGAGGAAAGGAGAATTCAGACCAAATGGTCGTGAAGCAAACAAAACTGTGTATAGCACCAAATGTCTCTGTGTGCATAAAGTCCAACCTACCACAAGTGTTGGTGCCCGTGAAGTCAACAGCCAAATTTCCACCAGCCGGTTCCTCCAGAAGCCAGCTCTCACTCCTCAAGTCCCATTAGTTACAGCTCTGCAGGTGGCTGGCGGCACGCACGATCTCGGACAGAGGATTTTCGCCTCGTAGCCCCTTCTAAGATACTTCTTGAGCGTTAACAAATTAAATCTCACGAATTAAATCTCACAACCTGCACTGGGTCATTATTGCTATGATGGCAAATCCACCCCCAGCCTCCGGGGCCACCAGGCAGTCGCTCCATCCTCTCGACACCGCGGTAAGCAGTTGGTCCGCTCTTTCCTCCTGCTTGGTTTTATTAACAAATCAAATAAATCTTCCTGGGTTTGGCTCCCCTCTGACTTTGCACAGGTTAGGAGCTGGGCCAGGGGCCGTTCCCAGGAGGCAGCTTGCAGGAAGCCCCCGTGTTGAAGGGTAAGGAGTTTATCAACCAGCTGGCCTCGGTGCCCAAGTTCCCACACATGTTTAATTCACTGATATGTCGTGCGAGTTGTCTCCAGAGTCCCCGAGCCTCAGCCAGTTGGACCAGGTACCTACGTTCCTCCCTATGGTCCACCAGGTCATGGAGGGATGATGTGTAACTTTGGGCAATTGAATGTTTGTTGAGGAGTCCAAATCTCACTATTCAGCTGCTAAGGTAGATTTAGATTGGATATTAGGAAAATAATTTTTACAATGAGGGTTGTAGAGCACTGGCCCAGGTTGCCCAGAGAGGTGGTGGATGCCCCATCCCTGGAAACATTCCAGGCCAGGTTGGCCGGGGCTCTGAGCAACCTGATCTGGTTGGAGATGTCCCTGCTCCTTGCAGGGGGATTGGACTGGATGGGCTTTAAAGGTCCCTTCCAACCCAAACTGTTCTGTGATTCTATGGTTCCATGATTCTAATTCCAGGTGGCAATTTGAAATGCCCAGATTTGCAACTGAACTCACTGGATTTTAATTTTTTTTATCATGGGGTCCTGATCCCACCCCAGCACCTCAACTGAGTAGCCAGAGCTCACTGCAGCTCGGCATCCTTCCTGGTGTGCCTGGGCCGGGGGGACGAAGAAGAGGAGAGGATGAGGCCAGTGCGTGCCCAGGGTTCACCTTGATACAGAGATGGGATGGACCTGGAGAGTGGGAGAGACCTCAGGACTTCCAGGGGATTTCCCAGTTAAAATACAACATCAAAAGCAAATTTTAAAAAAGGAGAAATCAAACCTTTTTTTCTCTGTACAGATCTTACAGGCTGGAGAGTCACCTTTGTGTTTCCTGAACACTTTGGCTCCTCGGTTCCGACTTCATCCTCATCCCTGGTATTTTTCCTGGCTGTATGAGAAAGGGATGTGTATTTTTCACAGGAACTCATGGATTTGGTGATTTTTCCTGGGCAGAGGTTTAAACGGCCAGCACTGAAGGAGGTGATCTAGCTTTAGAAACATCTCCACTCAAGAACACCGCTTTTTATTTTTATTTATTGCCTCACAATTCCTTGAAGCAGACTCAGCTCCTTCTCCTGGCTATTTTTAGCTGTGAACTGGAGCAGTGAAGAAGAAAGCGGTGTGAGCTGAGCATGCATCTGTCATCACTAGCTGTCACCGCACCGGAGATGCCGTGTCCGTCCCTTGCCTTGCACCCAGCGTTGTCTCCACTGATTACATCCTGGTTTCTTTAAAAAAAATATATAAATAAAAGAGAGCTCGAAGGAGGAAGTTTACAACACCAACAGGCTACCGCATTATTCCTGCCGTTGTTAAATTAGCGTCAGGTTCTCCTGTCAGGGGTTTCTATGGAGACATTGCACTGCCCTGGCAGGCGGTTTGTGCTTCGTGCCAGTTATATTTATTTGTACTTGTCCAGGAGCCAGAGTGGGCCAAGCCCTGCTCTGTCCGTTTAGAGCAACGCAGGATTCCCTCTGGCTCCGTTCGGCACTGCTCTGGGCACCAAGCAAGGAGGCACGTCCTTGTTTTCTACTGGTGCTTCCTCGTAGGGTTTATGTAATTCTTTGCAGCTCTTGGCCGAGTCTTTTGCAAAGAGAGTCCTGGAAGAACAGCTGGCTGCCAACCTGTCCCATGGCAGAGTTACGTTTGGTCCTGTCCCGGTGTGTTGGGGCTGTGGGAAGAAGGGATCTCACAGAGCCCGCGGCATTGGGTGAGTTGTTTGGGATCATAGAATGGTTTGGGTGGGAAGGGGCCTTCAAAGCCCATCCAGTCCAACCCCCCTGCAAGAAGCAGGGATGTCTCCAACCAGATCAGGTTGCTCAGAGCCCCGGCCAACCTGGCCTGGAATGTTTCCAGGGATGGGGCATCCACCACCTCTCTGGGCAACCTGGGCCGCTGTTCCCTGCAGCTTCTTGACAGAGACCAGAGGAGTATCTACTGATGTAAATTTATCAGTGCACAGGTCTGACAGCTGCTGTCTTCTTCCATCTGTCCATCTCTCCACCCCACTGCTGACAAATGCACAGCCCTTCTGCCAGGTGAGGGGAACGAGCAGGGAATGGAGGCAAAGGTGGACATAAGGCAGGGACTCGGGAGACATCCATCAGGAGCACAACCACCGCACAAATGCAACATTCAGAGTCCAGGATGGGAGTAACTTCGTAAAAAGGTCTCCATGATGTCCTCATCCTGCAGACTCCTGCGTCGAGGTGGGACATTCAGCGTTGCTCAAATCCCTCTTCCACCAGATCCAAGGGAATGAAAAGACTCTTAACTTCAGAGAGGAGCTGAAATCAAAGGCACGAACGCAAGTGAGTACTCTCTCTGATGTGTGGCACTGTGATGATTCATATGTTTATAGGAAAGTTTCAACCCCTGTCCCTCGCTTTCTAGCTCAGACTGATGCTCACGTACGGTTTCCTCACCACATTATTTAACCATCTGTTCCCAGCTCCAGCTAGTAAAAAGGTGATGTATGGCCCGGAAAGCCTGGTCCAGCCACTGACATGGTGTTCTCTGTGCTCTATGCCCATAAATTTCCAGGTTGCCCTGGAAAAAGCTGCTCTGGCCTGTACCCTGTGCCCGAAGCTTTGCTCGGAGCATCCAATCTGTTCCCCTCAACGCACTCTGGCACACCTCAGCCGCACTAGTCCATGTTTTTCCCTGAAGGACAAACCTTGGACTGGAGAATTATCCTCTTCACAGGAACAAACAGGACTCCAACACATTGCCAAGCTGGATGATCCACCAAAGCCCAGGAGATGCTGGACTGTCAACAACCCAGGGAGGTTTCTTTCCTCCTGCACCACGGCAATGGGATGACATCCTGGAGCAGGAACGTAGGGTTGGTCGCTCTGAGTCAAGCTAAAGACCAGGCTAGCCATGTACTTCATCCCTTGACAGTGACCACTGATGGATGCCTAGAGGAAGGTACAAGGAGGTGTCCATCTGCACTCATATTCCCTTGGTGTGTCCTTCCAGGTTCTGGCAATCTGTAGCAATTGGCCACAAAATGCAGCTTAAGACATTTCTAAGAGTAGGTAAAAATGTTCTCCCACAGTATTTTGGGGTAAAAATCGCACTCTAGCACGTACATTTGAGAGTGACACTTGTCCCGTTTATACCTGGGTTGGGCAGCCTGATTCCTGCAAGTGAAATGACAAATCCTGCTCCTCTCATAGCTGAACGATAAGATAGATATAACTTGTATTAATTTACACACCACACCATATTGAATAGTTTTCCTAATTACGTGCCGAGAGACCAGAGCAGTTAATTTGAAGAGTTCCATGAATTTCCATGCGCTTCCAACCCTTGGCGTGAATACCGCGAAGTTTTATTAACACAACTAATGCTAATGGCAAAAAAAAGACTGCTATCATCTCCCTCTCGTATTTTGGATACGGGTTGAGATCGCGCTACTGTAACCACAAGCAACAAATCAGAACGTGATAGATGGATTTGCCTTCGTTAGCAGCTGACGGTGACAGTCTTCAAATTTGCTTCGGAAGAGGAATTGATGGCATAGAGAGCTGACTTGGGAGGCTGATGGTTTTATTACGTGGAGAAGAGAGTTAATAAATCTTCATGCTACTCTGATTAACGATTCTGGAGAGCATCTCTTCGGATTCTTGGAAACTTTCCTGAACAGGAGCAGCGAGCTGGTCAAGGAAGCAAATAACTCTCGCAAATGAAAAGCTGTGGGATAAATCCATCGCTGAGCAGGCAGCGGGCCAGGCGCGCGTCCCGCTTTTTGCAATCAGAGGGGTAAGTAAGTCAGCACGGTTCATGGGCACAATTTCATGGGCTGCAAGGAGCATGGATGTCACTCCAGCCTCTGCAACAGGCTCTCTGCAGCATCCTTGGTCAATTCACTTCGTTTGCAGTGCTGGGTACAAAACCCTCCCCTTTAACTCCACATCTCTTGAGGAAGCACCCTGCCCATTCCCAGGATCGACCCCAGTTCCCAGTAACCCCTGTGGGCGTTGGGAAACTGGGTCTCGAAACTGGCCGGCTGCCCAGGGAAGGAGGGAGATGAAGAAACCTTGAGGCTTTCTTCCTTTCCTTGGGTGAGGAAACATGCTCCTCCGTCTCCTCAGCTTGGCTTTCCTTCCCTGTCCTTCTCAAAAGGGATTTTATTCTAATGGTTTGTTAATGAACGCCTTTATCTGATTTCCAGGCAGCTCTCGTTCGGGTTGATGACACCGGCGGTACACGAGCCAACGTTATTTTGCGTCTCATCCGGGCTGCACGTCCCCGGCACGTCTCCGCTGTATCGCTTGCGAAGCCGCAGCCCTGAGGCTGCCGGGTGCTGCGTGAGCCTCTGCTTGTCCTGATAAAACCTTCCCCAGGCTGCGAGACCGCGGCGAGGCAAGCGGAAGAGGCCTGGAGAAGACAAAGAACCCTCTTAGGTTTTTTTGAGATGTCCTGTAGCCTAACGAGGATAGAGCCTAATGATGCTCAGGGCTCCTTTTGCACCTCAAGCTCCTGTTCAAACTAAAAAAAAAAAAAATCCAAATGTTTTTCTTCAGGCTTTTTCTAAATAAAACAGTCCAATAATTTTGCTTAATGAATGCTTTATTTTAAAATATACTTTTTTTTTTTAGGTGATTAAAACCAGTGTGAGAATGAGTGAAGAAAAACTTATTTGGGGCTCAGTGAATCATTTCATTCAAACTGGAAGAAAGCTTGCTTGGAAATGTTTGCAGCTTCCCAGTCAATACATCAGGGCAGGCAGACTTTTAGAAAAAAAAACCTGTGAATTTAGAAAGAAGTTGAGAAAATTGTCCCCTCCTGCTTTATTACTGTATTAGAGCCAAATCATTGAGTTCCCTCAGCCCTGAGGCCGGTTATTCCTCCTGCCCCTGCCCAACGCGTGTGAAAACACGCGCTAAAAATATTGCGGTGAGGCCGCGTGATGGAGGAGAGAATAGAAAAACCACTTCTGCTCTCCGCCGGCTTCTCCGGGAGCTCCCAGCGTCAGCGCTTTGCCTTTGGTCCCGGGTTTGATTTGTTATTCGGGGGGCAGGAGATGGGATTGTTTCTGACTGGAGCCTATTTTTAGGAGGCGACGCGATGGCGGGCGCTTTGGCAAGCTGCTCTGCCGTGCCCCTTCGCAGTCGCTGCCAGGCTGTAATTCCCCTCGGCTAAACTGCAGGTAGCAGCCAAATTTGAGGGATTTTACCCCGAAGCTCAGCAAGGAGGCTGGAGAAGAGGTCTGTCCTTTTTAAGGGCAGGAAGAGCCGTCGTTGTTAGCCGAGCGCCTGGAGAATATGATGATGTGCAGCAACATAAAACCCGGAGCGCGACAGCCATCCGCCCCGACCTCTGGCCGTGCCCAGGCTCTGAAATTCCAGCCAGCGACTCCGTTGTGCCCGGTAATTTAAAAAAAAAAAAACAAAAAACCCTTTTGGCAGGCATTTCATAGAGCCTCACAAATCTGCTGAGCTGCCTGGGCATGCCTGAGGAAAGCAGCTCTTTGGTAAAATATCCTCAGAGCATCCCTTCGTCGCCGCTGTGGGGCTGGTGACGTGGCTGGTGATCTCCTTCTTGACCTCTCTGGTTGTCTCCTCAGTCACGCCAGCATCTTCTCCACTGTGCCAGGAATAGGTACGCCGGTAGATGCTGGTCGCGTGCCAGTTGCCATGGAAATGCAGAGCGATGGATTCTAGAAGTTTTCCTGGAAGGGGAGATGATCCTAGGGGGAGATGGAGGGCAAAGAGATGAGATCCAGCAGCTGGATGGTGACCCAGCAACATGCCGTCTCCGGTGGCAATCCCAGGAGGACTCACTGCTCTGTCGCATCATGCCATCCACTCCCCTGGTGAAATCTGCTGCCAGCTTCAAGATTTTGGGATGCCACACCCTTCTCCATCTCAGAGGCTTGGTGGAGGGAGGTTTGAGGTGGTTTATAAAGAATCTGGGCTTTGTGGGTGGCTTTTGGTGTGGTTTTTGGTGGGGATGGTTTAAAGGAGATACTATGCATCCAGAAGATGGGCGTCACGGAAGGTAATTCAGGGATTCACTTGGAGCACGGGGTGATACCGGCAAGTGCCCCTTTGGGTGCCCGCCTCTGTCCCTGCCCCTAACACCATGGGGGAAATCAACCCATGAGAGAAACCCTTGGAAGAGGTTAGCAGGGAATTTCCCAGCTGTACCCATCACCACAGAGAGGTTTTGGTCACCAGGAGGAGGGAATTCGCCGCCCCGTGTGAGCAGCCGGCAGATTTATTGCACGCGCACCCGTTTGCTTGGAGGGTCTTCTGAAGCTGCAAGCGTGGAGGCGGTGGGCACGCTCCAAATGAACAGAAGGAGAGAGTTCTTCACCTAAAACTTAGCTCATCTCGCAGCACAGAGGATTCTAAGGGTTCAAAAAAGAATCAGAGATTGGAAAGAATCCACTGAGGACTGTTAAATGTAGGGCATCAGGTCAAATGGAGAAGATCCACGAGCCATGAATACTTGGGCTTGGAGAAAACACGTGGAAACTACACTTTTCCCTAGACATCTGTCGATTTTGGGCACACAGGCCCAAGTTTGGCTGCCAAAGTAGTGTTGCCATGAACCAATACTCAGCCCATCCCTTGGGAAAAATGAATTCCAGCCTCAGATCAGTGCTGCCCAGGGCTGTCTCCTCTCACCCAGCCTGTGTGTTCTGATGGGGAAGGTGCTCCCCACACCTTCTCCCAGCTCCTTGCTGGTAAGGCAGGAGGAAGAGGATGATTTGCCTCCTTTCCACAGCAGCTTCTTCCTTCAGCAGGACTGGGAGTCCCAGGAGCGTCCAACCTTGCGCCAAAATCTCCCGACTGTAGGGCAGACCACAGCCTCCAAAGATGAAAGCCAGGGGAACAACATGGGCCAAAGCCAAGAATTAAGGCTTGATCTCCATGCTGTAACCCCAACTGGGAGCACAGACTGGAAAACTGGGGAGAAAAGGAGGCTGATGATAGAATTGTAGAATCATAGAGGTTGGAAGAGACCTCCAAGATCGTCAAGTCCAACCATCGGTGTGTTGGCACCATGATGTGCCATTGCAATGGATTCCATGCAGCGTGGTGGGACGGACAGCAGAAAGGTGACCCCCTAGGACCAAGCTGGCCCCTGACTCTGGTGGGGGAAACATCTGGGTGGATCAGCAGGAGCTCAGCGAGGAGCTCGCCGAGCAAGCGCTCGCCCTGGCAGGCACCCGGGGATGGCGGCTTGTGCCAGCCGGTTCCAGATGGCGGGTGACTGGGGGAGTCCCGGGCGGGCAGCCTGCGCGCTGCGGCACGCTCGGAGGGCTGCAGTCCTGGGCAAGCTCGAGGATGAGCTTGGGGCTGAGCAACCTGCCCCCTGACAGAAAGCTCAGAGATGGTTTTCGGGAAACCGCGAAACCACTCCTTCCTTTGGGGTCATCATTTGCTGCCCCAAGGATGCTCTCACTGCAAGAAGGGTGCGTGGAGGGAGCAGGAGCCCAAAACTCTCCTGCTTGGGTGAATGTTTGCTGCAGGACACCCCGCAGACATGTACAGAGCTGCCACAGCGTCTTTCCAAACCACTTCAGTTCTTAAAGACCTTGAGCGAAGCTTCCTGCAGCATCGCAAGGACCGGAGAAAGAGAGAGAGGACCCAAAAACCGGGGCAGAGCCTGAGCTCCAGTCCCTCCCCGGGGTGGCCTGGCTGCTGCACGGATTTCCTCTCCCTGTTTTTATGACGACACCGTTGCGCCCCAGGAAGGCTATCCCGCCTCCTCACCGGCCAAGTGCCCCTTCTGGGAAGGGAAACGCTCTGCCAGCACCAGCCGGTCCCGGAGCTTGGCTTTGCTCGCGGTCACGTTTTCCCATTACCTCATGCGTCCTGTCATCTTCCATGGTTGGAGCCAACGCAGCCACGCTCCTCCCATGGAAACTGCCATCCGACAGGGTCACTTTAGATTGGGTTTGGTTTTTTTTTAATATAAGTGGGTCTCTATTTATCTCAGGCTTGAAAAGCCTTCATCCAGAGGAAGAGGGGACACTACAGCGTGCCCATACAGCCACCCCTGCATAGTCAGCAGCGCTCTCCCAAATCGATGAAGCGTAATAAACCACATGATATTGTTTATTTTCTCATCTGGGGAGCTAAAATGTCGCCGCTATTTTAGGATCAGCTCAGAGGATGGAGAGAGGTTTCTGAGAGCGGTACCTTCCCATGGCATGGCAGGATGGCATCATCTAAAAGGTGGGAGAGTTTTTTCCATCTCCAGTGGAAAAGGTCCTGGCAGCCGTTGTCCCAGGGATGTGCACGGCAGCACACAGGAGCGAGGATCTGGATTCCAGCTCCAAGACTGGAGGCCCTGCCCAACATCCCGGTTTAAAATGTGGCCCAGCCAAATGAAAGAAGAGCCACCAAGGTCTGATGGGTCCATGTAACGCAGCCAAGGAGAGGTGAAGAAGAGAGCAAGGACCCGAAGGTCCATCCCTTGGTCATAGAACCACAGAATCACAGAATGGTTTGGGTTGGAAGGGACCCATAAAGCCCACCCGGTCCAACCCCCCTGCCAGGAGCAGGGACATCTCCAACCAGATCAGGTTGCTCAGAGCCCCAGCCAACCTGGCCTGGAATGTTTCCAGGGATGGGGCATCCACCACCTCTCTGGGCAACCTGGGACAGTGCTCCACCACCCTCAGTGTAAAAAATTTTTTCTTAATATCCAGTCTGAATCTACCACTGGTATCCAGCAGATCCCCTAAGCAGCAGGCCGGGGTTGTGTTTAGCAGCTGCAGACGGACTATTTTGAACCTGTTTATCATTTTCATCCCCACAATGTCCTCAAGCGCCGAGTTCCAGTTTCCCTGAGTGCTGCAGGGTGAAGTTTTGCCTTTGGTTTGCTCACAACCCACTTTCTGGCCATTGTACCGGGCTCCCCCCAGCTCCAGCAAGATGAGAAGTGATGAATAACTGGATCCCACTCACCATTTCCACACTCCGATAATTCCCCAGCTCTCTCTCCGTCCCTTCTTTTATTTCCAACCCAAACCTTACAGCTCATCCCCTGACCCTCCCTGAATCACCGCCCGGGCTTAATGCTTCTTCGCGCCTCTTCGCCAGCCGTCTGGACCACGAAGAGCCTGCCCCCAACGCGGGGAAGCGCTCCTGGACACGTTGGCGAGTGCTTTGCCCAAGGTCAACCCGGTGAGTCATTGCTGGAGCCAGGAATAACACCGGAGAGAGGCACCGCTTCAGCCGCTGCGCCCCGACTCGAGCATCGCTTGGCCCCGCGGATGCGGATGCTGCACGTCCCCAGTGGATCCAGCCTTCCCACAAGGAAAAACAAGTGGGTGGCAGGGCTGGGGAGAGGTCCTCTCCTCTTTTCTAGCTCCTCTGCACCCCGTTATGGAGGACACCTCCTCATCACCCACCTTGCACTCAGGAACGGCGTGTTTGTATCATTAAATATCGTAAAGATGCGTTTTGTACTGGGCTCTGAACCCAACAACGTTCCCCTCCCCATCCAAACTGGAGTGGTGATGCCGGTGGTGATCTGCTCCCCAGAGCATCGCCGCTCATCCAGGATCGGCTCCGAATCGACGTTGGAAATTGGGGAATCTCCAATCAACCAAGCAGGGAAAGCACCAACCTCCAGATTGGCTTCACTGGAGGCTTCACCCCGCGGCAGCGACGCGGGGAGGGTCGGGAGGATGCGGGGGGCTCCACGGCAGGGTGGAAGCACCACCAGCCTCCATCCGAATCGCTCCTCGTGTCGAGCCTGCTCTTCAGACATCCCCCTTCGACAGGCCGGTGGGATTTGCAGCGCGGATTTGCCCTTCTCCCAGCCCAAATCCGCGCTTCTCGCACGCCGGCCTGGGTGGGAGCCGTGAACTCGGATGACTGAAACGCGGCGAGGGAGCTTCGCATTTTTTTTTTTGGCCGCTTGCTCGATCGCAGGAGGAGCCGGCATCCACTCCACGGCTGCGAATGGAAGCAAATGCAAAATGCCAGCAGAAAGTATTGCAAAATCAGGCAGGGAAAAAGGAAAAAAAAAAAAAAAAAAAAGAGGG
>JAAGAY010001726.1:0-46681 GCA_011801015.1 Ardeotis arabs
GCCACCAAATTGGTCAGGCACGATCTGCCCTTTGTGAAGCCGTGTTGGCTGTCACCAACCACCTCCTTGCTCTCCATGTGCCTTAGCATGGTTTCCAGGAGAATCTGCTCCATGACCTTGCCAGGCACAGAGGTGAGGCTGATCGGCCCTTAGTTGCCTGGGTCTTCCTTGTTCCCCTTTTTAAAAATGGGGGTTATGTTACCCATCTTCCAGTCATCGGGGACCTCACCAGACTGCCATGACTTCTCAAATACAATGGCCAGTGGCTTGGCAACTTCCTCCGCCAGTTCCCTCAGGATGCATCTCGTCGGGTTCCATGGACTTGTTCACCTTCAGGTTCCTCAGATGTTCCCAAACCTGCTCTTCCGTTATAATAGGCGGTTCTTCATTCTCCCAGTCCCTGCTTGTGCCTTCCACAACTTGGGTGGTGCAACAAGAGCCCTTATTGGTGAAGACTGAGGAAAAAAAAGTCATTAAGTGCCTCAGCCTTGTCCATGTCTTGGGTAACCAGGTCATCCATTTCCTTCCGGAGGGGGCCTACATTCTCCCTGGACCTCCGTTTGTCCCCGACATATCTGTAGAAGCCTTTCTTGTGCTTTTGACATCCCTGGCCAGATGCAATTCCCTCAGGGCTTTAGCCTGCCTCACCTGATCCCTGGCCACTTGCACAGTCTCTCTGTAATGCTCCAGGTTACCTGTCCTTGCTTTCACCCTCTGTAGGTTTCCTTCTTTACTTTCAGTTGGTCCAGGAGCTCCTTGCTCATCCACACAGGCCTCCTGGCACTTTTGCCCGACTTACTCTTCATCGGGATGCATCACTGCTGAGCTTGGAGGAGGTGCTCCTTGAATATCGATCAACTTTCCTGGGCCCCTCTTCCCTCCAGGGCCGCATCCTGTGGCACTTTGCCAATCAGATCCCTGAAGAGGCCAAAGTCTGTCCTCCTGAAGTCCACGGCAGAGAGCTTGCTGCATAGCTTCTTGGTGCCCCATGGATCTTGAACTCCACCGTGTCATGGTCACTGCAGCCAAGGCTGCCCTTGAGTTTCACATCCAATATGAATAAAGACAAATGCAGTAGAAATGGCTGGGGTGGTGTTAGTGCAACTATTCCCTTGTTTTCCTTGCTGGCCCCGAATCTCAGTCGACACTATGGCCTCTGTAAGGTTTCTCCAGGCTGCTCCACATCAGCTGTAAAAACCTTCAACACCAAACCAAAGTGTGTGTGTGTGTGTGTGTGTGTATTAAGCTACTTAAGGTGTCTTTGTGATGCAAATAAGTGCTTATATTCAGACAGCCATTCAGTCAGCACAGCTGTAGGTGTGAAGTCTTCTGTATACAGGTGCTACAAAGGGCTGGACAAGTTAACAATCTGAACAGCTACAGTCCCTGGTGCAGTCTTTCTGTGGCAGTTACCCACTTCCCCTGAGACAGAGGAAACAAATGCAGCTGGAGACCTGTACCTGTTCGAACAAACTGACAGGTCTTTCTCCAAAATCATCGAAGGTCACCTAATAACTACAAACTGCTATTGTGCATTTAGGAGCAACCCTTAAACTACAGCATTTAAAAATCTGCTTCTAAGGAACATCCTTAAGTTGATGGGTATCATCGAAGTCATATGTAATCTGATATTAGCTAGCCAGGTGCCTCTGCTTTTTTCTGTCTCTACTTGCCTGATTAATCCACAATTAAGAACTAGTGCTAGCTGCATGTTCCTAGTAAGGTTTTATATACATAAATCGGAAAAAAACCAACCCCTTTGGACCAGACTGTAGAGCAAGCATCATTTTGGAGGGAGGGGCAAGACCAATATTTAGTACAGAGTTTGGCAAATACAGTAATAACCAGGGTCCTCTTTATACTTCCTAGTGTTGCACACACATGCACATTTTTCATGCGCTGATGGAGCGCTCAGCATTGAGATTGGCCCTTCCAACACTCGAGTCGGGAGAAGGGATTTCTGCTCTAATGTGTATATTGTGTGCTCTTTCTAGCTCTCTTGTGTTCTCCTTGTATAGCAAAGACTGAAAGAGAGGATGTTTTTTTTTTAATCTCACATTTCTAGCTATCAGCTATAAAGAATACTATGAGAAAGAGAAATTTAGATCCTCCACCATGAAATTAACAGCCATACTTTGTGATTTGAACAGGTCCCCAGTGGTACCCTTCCCGTGTTGGCCTGCAACTAGAACGCAGTAAGTATTCATACAGCTGAATACAGCCACCTAATGTATTATTAATCCTCTAGCAAGTTCTCCTCCTAACAGTATTGCTCTCTCTATACATGTTATTGGGTGAACAGTTAGTACTTTTTCATTAATTGATATCAATGATTAACTTATTAGCTTTCTCATTAATAAATAAATCTAATGGTTTTCATAACCACTGAGTTCAAATGTTTCAGAATACAGTATATGATCAAATAATGAAGACAAGGCAGTTTTAAAACCATTCATTCATTCATTTCCCTCATTCACTGCATTATCTTTTTTAATATTTGCTCACAGCCTCATTAGAAGCTGCAGGAGGCAGCTTCTTTTATTGTGCCAGTACACCAGTTCTTGATGGACATGACAATGGGAGATGCATCTGCCGTGGGCTGTGTGGCATTTGATCTATGGACAGGTAGCATTGCAAAGCCCTACAAAATGAGCGCTCAGCACCTCGTGGAATTTAGCACCCTCACTGACTTAAACAGTCAACAAACACATACAATACACAAAGTGGAAAAGAGAAAAAAATGTTACAGCCATGGCAACACCCCATGCCAGTGGCCACTAGGGTTTCCTAATATCCAACTCACTGCCTCTATAAAAAAATGAGAATCAGATATTACCATTTTATGTCTCTGCCTTTACACTCTAGTTCTATCAGGACTGCAAGCAGATGCCTCAGAATACTGTGAAAAGTAACATAATGCTCAGACACACCTAGTCTGCGTAGGTCAAACAGCTTACAAGGATATCTTAGACTGTGGGCCTTTGATCATGAAGTTGTGTTCATCATGATGCCACCTATTGTAAAATAGCCTGAGAATGCAAACACTTCAGTAAAAGATACCAGTGAAGGAGGCACTGCCTACCATCGACTTTCCCATTAGTCTTGCAAGACAGAACAAAAAGTGCTCTGTGAAAAAAAGTGCTCTCTGAACAAAAAGTGTCTGTGTGATTGCATGGCATGTCTCTAATGGTCTAGATTAACAGAGATAGCATTGTAACAGTTGCTTTGCATTGCCACCCAGTGTCACATCAGTCTAATGCTTTTTATTAAGATAAGAGGAGAATAACTCTCACAGAAATGCTCTAAGTTGCTAACCTGGAGAATAAGTGCCAAGTCACCAAAATAAATCAGAATACAAGTGGGGCCTACACCTTGATCGTCAGTAGGGCAGCCTAGGCACTACACTGAGCCTCTGAGAGGATATCTGTTCTTCGTGCCATGTCCTCTTCCCGTTTTATCATTACAGATGGGCCTTATTTGAAGGATTCCGTTAACATTCAAAGTCTTGCTGTTTCCTCCATCATTACACTGTATTTTACAGACCTGGGTCAGCAGGTCAGTTGGACCACAGTAAGTATGTCTTTGTAACAATCAATATGATACATCTTAATGTAGAGTGTCTTCTAGCATCAAATTACTCCCACTTCCTCAGCCTCTCTTTCCCTTTGTCAAATAGTGTAATTACTTTATCAGCAGTCAAAACAGAATTAAATGGATAGTGAGCCAAGTTATCAACAAGCTAACTCTGACATCCAATTAAAGATTAAAACATGGACATAATAATATTGCCTGTGAAAAAAAAATCATTTTTTAAAAAACAATTTTAGCTTATCTAGGGTTTATATGCCTGTGCAGGACTCATATCCAAATACATTAATTTGCTGCAAGGCTCCTCAGCTTTGAAAGTGGAAGGATATTAAAAAGAAAAAATGAATTTCTGGTAATCCTATTACTAATACAGGAAAATTATTGAATGGGAATGTCTTACTCTTTGTTCACCCGAAGAACAGTTCTGAGAGAGCGGTGAGGCCAACGATTCCAGGCAGAAGATGCCCAGCCAGGCTCACAAAACTTTTGAATTTCTTTGTAAAACAAAAGCATTTGCGATGAGCAACAATACATGTATTATGCTGTGGGTGGAACCACGGTCTGTTTTTACTTCTGGTCTCAGTTTGACTTCAGTTACTTTCCTGTAAGCAGCTGCTGGAAGTTCAGGTGGTGAGAGAGAGGCAACACCTTCCATCCAAACAGGGTTGTGGGGAACTCTAGCCTTACAGGCTCGTCTGTGCGAGAAGTGAAAGATTCAATTCTTTCACAGCCCAAAGACAGAATACAGCAGAAGACTTTGAAAGGACAATGAATGAATAGGAGATGAAGAGGCCTTTCCAACGTCCTGCAGCAGGTATGGGTGGCAGAGCTGAAAGTAGTCTCACTACTAGACTGACCATGACGAGACTATTCATAGCAATGGAAAACAAACTGCCAATTGCTTGCAATTCCTTTAATGAAGCAAGTCAATTTTTGCTAACTGGCATCATGACTGTAGGCCAAATTATTAGATTCTTACCTCAGGCAGCCCACAGATCCCATCCTGCTCATGTGGGGTGACCACAAGGCTCAGTGACAAGCCACTGTCCTTCCTTGGCTGTGCCTATATGGATGGAGTGGCTTGCTGATGATAGTACCTGTTCCTCTCTGCAGTAGGTCACTACAGGCTAGGAAGCATTATTACAGGATACTTAGAATGGACATGCTATTTTACAGCTCTTTATCTGTTAAACAGTACACTCAAGGTGGATGTTACTGCCAGAACTGCCCTTGACTTTGGGAAGAGTCAGCTTCTGGATCAGCACTGTGAGGTTACATATCCATCTCACCTGCTCAAGCTCATGTGCGTTTCTCTCGGTCCATGGAAGCAGATAGCCCCTAGCAGCACAAACTCTGGGAGGTTTTAACCACTATGAACAAGAACATGATCTATATCTATCCTTCTCAGTTCAGATTTCTGGGCAGTGACAAGCAGTTTTCTTCAGTGGAGTTAGAGAAGTTCACACTGTGTGACCTACCTGTTTCAGTAGAGGTCTGCATGTTTATCAAGGCTGAGGCTTTACTCCACTGATTCCCATACTGATTAATGGCCTGCTGGGGCCATACTGATTAATGCTAGTTGGGGTCCTGTTTCCCCCCCAGCCCCACCCACAACCTCTCAACTGTGGAATTTCCTTGCAAAGCAAAATTGTGAGTAGTGCAGCCTCCTGTTCACTATAACTAAGTAATCTGCAAGAACTTTATTTATTTTCTCCTTTCCTGGTGCTTTATGTAGCCTAAGACAGTAACATAACTAAAGCTTAATATCCTGTTATAAATAGTGCAGATATGGCTAGGCATTGATACTGCAGACATTGACATTTTTTTACGATTTAATCTGTGTGCACAGAAAGTTGACTACATGAATTTCTGAATATTCTGAATTGTCTCCATTCTCAGTGGGAGAAATCTTCTTCCTAGACAAATTTAAATAGTCACGGGTTTTTTGTATTAAAGCTAGTCTACTGCAATAAAGAAAAAGTTCATAGAAGATTGTATTCTAACAATAGCAATTAAGAATGTATTTGTACACAGGATGTACAGTTTTACTGCCACTTTTACTGTGCTTAGATCTCCCATTCTCCCATCCCCCTTGATGCTCTATCAGATTTATACACACAGTGAGGGATGCTTCTGATTTAAAGGGTTGACATTTAAATAAACAAGGCACAGAATAAGAATATTCTTATCTCATCAGCAAAATGACAGCTGAGGTACAAAGGGCCACATTCAGGTCTGGACTCCAAAAATAGACACAAAAGCACATGGAGATATGTTGGTGCTCCAGACCTTGATGCATTGGGCATGGATCTGTCGAGGGGAAAACTAAGCACAGAAGTGGGTCTTCTTGGGCTTTGTCACCTCACTGGAGATCACACTTGAGATGCCCACTTGAGGATCAAGAACACCAAGACCTCCAATGCTGGGGGATTTACACTGAGAGCTCATGTTCTCTAAAAGAGGAAAGTGGTAACCACCTCCACCTCCTAGGAGCAGTAGCCTCTCCAGGCATGTTGTAAAATAAAAGATGATGCTGTTGTCTGTTCCCAAACAGTTTGAGTCCCTAAGCTTAGGAGTATATTTTTGAATCAAGAAACCTCAGCTTCCCTTTTGGAGCATGCATGGTCTCCGATTTACAGTCCATATCACACTCCACCTTGGTGGCTCAAGAGTTTGTCCCCTCCTGTTGTCTACTCAGTCCCTCTGTCAGAGGCTGCCACTTTGTAGGAAGGATGTTTCCTTCTCATCCTCAGCCTTCTTAAAACATGGTTGTACAGTGACTGAAACATTTTTGCTGTTTTGTGCTGTGAAAGGCCAGACGTCCCCTGGGCTCAGGTTCCACCACAGCTCTGAGATTGGTTGACCAGATTTCAATGAGTTCTAGAGGCTGGATTACTCTGGCGGTAGAGGGAGGACAAACTAGGCTGAGGGATTTGCCGTTCTCCTCCACTGGAGCAATTACTTGTCAATCTCTTTTGAGAATAAGCCCCTTTCCTGGGATAATGCAGTAGAAATCCAACCTCAGCTGGCTCTTTTAGAAGGATGGAGGCCCTCAAGGCTCATCCCCAGAAAGCAATTCAGGGAAAAAACAAAACCTGTTTCTTAGTGTCATGGACCTTGCTAGAACTTTCTCTCTACTCTGCCTTCTTTTTAAATAAAACAAGTATTATCTGAGACACATAATTTACTTCTGCACAAGATTTACCAATTCCTTTACTCTTCCTGGGGTTTGTTGACTGATGCTGCAGAGATATTAATGGGAGCTGCAGCCTGAAATACTCTTAGACATCGAGTCACTGCAGAATCTGCCCAGACGAGGGAAGTTTCAGGTGCCCCTGCATGTCTTTTTAAGTTTTGTAGAATGGATTATCCAGTTCCATGAGAATGGGAACAAAAATCATTGACCATTCAAGCAGCCCTTGAGATTTGTAGTACTTGATGCAAAACTGCTGCTGCTGTGGATTTTGACAAACGTAAAAATACGAATATTTTTAAAAGGTGAAGATTTAGAGATGCTGCTAAAATTATGCCATTATCATACCGAGTTAACTATATGAGGTAGCAAAGCATATGAAGTAGAAATTAGTCCATGTTTCTTAATTATCATTAACTCAAGAGTACTTAGGGCTGGCATTGTAAAAGGAGTCTAAGGCAGTTAGATGCTAAGTTTAATGTAATTTGGAGACTTGGGGGGGTTCAACTGCCTGTTTCTCTTGAGTTTCCCAGAAGTCCCAGCTGCTCACTGTACACTCATATAGTAATGGTCTGTCTGTCTGATATCAGTAGATTCTCCTCTTTATGCGGTACATAATGTCAGTCTGATCCTGGCTCAGACCTGAAACTAGTGTCTTTGTCCCACATTATCAGAGAGACTAAGCTCTGTCCATTAGATAATTCATATACTGCAGCTACTTTTCCCAGGACATGCTTGAGCTATTTTGTTTCCCTTGATATGCTGAGAGCTTCAGGCAATGACCCAAAGTCATTGTCCTAGCTGCGGGTATTATGCTCATGCCACACCCTCTGCTTCTCCTGCTTGAACCCAGACGTTCCATTGGCAGTGGAAGGGGAAACATCATGGTCAGCACCGATGAACTGGGAAACTGTCCCTACATGGCATGGAAAGAGCTGCAGGAAGGGATTAGTATGGAAAAGGCTGTATGGCCTTTCCTCAGCTCTGCTCTGCAGCTTGTCATACATGAGATAATGTGGGACTATGCCAAAAGGCAACACGATACAAGATAGGGTGAGTTGTGTGGTATTGCAGAAAGGGCATGTCATAAACATTACAGAGAGGAATTAGCTTATGTCCTCGTGTGGAGATTACTAATCCATGGGCTGTTAATTTAAAAAGATTCTGATGGACTTTTTTCAGACTCCCTTCACTCCACCCTCTCTGTTTATAGCTTCCTTTTGTCCTTTTCTGCCTTTTCCCAAGCAGTACACATGGTACTATTAACTTACATCAAAAATCTTTCTGTTCTGTGTAATAGACCTGTTGGGATGGTGTCAGGCACTATGCTAGCTGCCCCTACCAGCCAGAAAATTAACCTCATATTCCCTCAAATAACTTTAAAAAGCTCCTTTCACCTTTGCTGTATTCACATCTCCCTAAATATACCCTCTATCTCATAAGGTCTGGGATTATGATTCCTGACCTGGTTGTTACTCAGTTCAGCAAGGTGTTATGGCATGATCATCTGAATGAGATAAAAGAAGCAGATACAATTTGTCTTATGCAAGATGAAATGCCTGGCTGGCTTGTGAATTAGCTATCCTGTATTGCTTTTCCATTTGTCTCATTATCTCTTGAATGATGCAGACTCCTACATTAGCTCCCTTTTAACATATTTCAGATCTCCATTTTGTTCTTTATATAGTAGATGTTTCCAGTCAACGTATTACTGGAACAACGTATTACTTCCAAGGACCTGATAATTGAGACAGTTAAAGAAGTTTGACTTTAGCACCCTGTATGAAGCTCATGCCTGGAAGAGGTTTGATTCAAGAACAGCACTTTCAGTATGCCACTGAGAATAAAAGGTATATAATGCCAGACACTGTAGAGGAGAGAAGGAAGGTAAGAGAACTGGACACTGTGCAAGATATGAAATAGAGTGTACAGGCATGGAAAAAAGATGCAACCTCAAGTTTTCTTTCTTCAGAGAGTTAGTGATGACTCAGCAGTTAAATTCTGTTGAGCTATGCACAGTGTAATAGAGATGAAATGCTCCTGCAGGGAGACATCTTTGTGTTTACTGTAGACCACCACATTTGGCTGCACAAAATACATCAAAATAATCTAGGCAAGGCCACAAGATGGTAAAGAAAAAGTAATTTTCTTCTAAATATTGGATGTTATTTACATTTTTGCAGAAGAAAAATGCTCTGTGTTTTAAATTATCACTTTTTTGGTTTTTACAAAATGTTTTATCTAGAGACTACAAGATACAATGTTATTATTTTCAGGGTTTTGTTTAAAATTTGATTATTATTTCTGCAGGATATGTCAGCAGGAACTAGTATCTTAGTAATTTTATAGGTTTTTTTGAGCATCTGGAAAAATGATAAGTTGAACTGATCCTTAACGCAACTAAATACTCCTCAATCACACAATTAGTCAACTACAGGATGAGCATCAAGATACTAGATAAGCTTAATTGTGCACATTCATTGAGAATCAATAGTAAAAGAATGGTACTTGCCTTTGATTGCCAATGGTTAGAACTGATCGCAGTTTTGTGTTAATTTAAGACTACTTTCTCTTCCACCTGGTTGGACTCATGGGATTTTTAGCAGAGTTTCTCTGCTTGCCTTTCTGGAACTTACTTTTCACTTCTGATGAATCAATGGGCCAGAGAAGGAGAGCAGAGATTGCAGCATGGGAGATGCAACAGGGGGAAACAGACTGAAACTCGTCTAGAATGTAAAAAACCCTGAAAAACACTATAGCAAATTGAACCTCTTCCTCTAAAATAGAATGCCACTGATCTTAACTATCTTCCAGCAGCGTGACGCAGTTATAACAAAGGCAAATACAGTCCTGCCTGCTAGACAACGCCTGCTTTGATTGCAAATTTCACAGCTGACCCTGGACTGCCTACCTCTGTATGGGCACTTAATGCTTTGTGTTGGACATGACTGACACACAGATAAGATGGGACCTTATCCCTGTCCTGTAAAGCGCCCTGAGCATGCTGATGCTGCTCACCTCCACAAACCTCAAGTTAAGAGCTGCTGTTGGTGCTATCAGCTGCTTCTCTGAATTGCTCTGATGGGAGGCTCTGCATCCTCCCTCATACATCAAAAGCGCCTCCTTACCTAGTCATAGACATTCAGGTATCACATGGCTAGTAGCTTTGGCTGTTAGAGGCTGAATTGTTTTACTAAATTCTGAAGCTTTCTTTCTCCTTTTAGAATCTGAAATCAGCCAAGAGGTAAGCAGGGAACACTTGGTGCAGTGACAAATAACCATAACTTGGTGCTAAGTCCTGCCAGCCTTTTCCTGGCACCTTTGTAAATATTCTCATGCCAAACAGATGATAAAAGCTGGCAGTTATGAGTGTATTTGCGGTGCGACTCATGGCTGAGAGGAAGAGCTACACTGAAGAAAGCAGCTCATTCCAAACTCTTACACTGACCTGCCCAGACCATATCATCTGCACCTCTGTGTCCAGTACCACCATTGTTTATATTTAGTGTATCAGGTTTTAATAGCAGATGCCATCTTTTACAGTGTTTGCAGAGTGCCTGACATAGTGGATTTGCAGTTAGGAATAAACCCATACAATTGCTATTAGGACAAAACTAATAAGCCCGTGGCTGTGGTGTGTTCCACAACAATATGGGCTCTTAGACATTCCTTGATTAAATGTTTTCATACACACACCCCCCGCCTCCCCTCCACCACACCCCCCCACTCTTGTGATCACGCGAAGTCTAAATGGAGCACAGAAATCATGGTGTCACATGGAACAAAAGAGAATTTGACATTTCCCTGGTAGAGAGCACCCAAGTCTGTTACTTTTGGACACAGTCTTGCTACGAAAGGCTGAAACTTCAAAAAGTTACCCTCTGTAACAGAGGAAAAGAAATGGTACTGGGGGTCCCAAATGAAGGAAACCTAATTGCAGAATATTTCTGGAGGAAAACCTTTCTATTTTAAAGCTCTTCTGAAGAGCAATTAGAAGAACACTGGGGGCCAGACTGCCTGCCAAATACTACTTTTGAGAAAGGCAGTCTAAATTCAGTATTGCTTCATCAAGCCACAGTTATTTATCCATTACAATTCTACAGCAGTGCAAACAGCCACCTTAAAGGCAAATGACCCATTAGTTATGAATATTTATCCCTTAACCAACACTTAAGTTATAATTAAGTTATGATTTGCCAGTTGCTGGTCCTTGTAAATGTGTAGGACTATACTATTTCCATTTTATTCTGAGATCCATTCCAGTGGGGACAGATGATCAAATCCAGACCTCACATCACTTTAATCACATTTTACTTCCTCCAGCTGTTTGTAGCTTTAGAGTGTGCCCTGACAAAAGGCAAAACAGGCTGAGTGCAGCCTCAGCAAGAGTGCGTGCTTAGCAAGTTTGCTGATGACACCAAGCTACATGGTGACATTGACACATTGGAGGGAAGGGATGCCATCCAGAGGGACCTGGACAAGCTGGAGAGGTGGGCCCCAGCACACCTCATGAAGTTCAACCAGACCAAGTGCAAGGTCCTGCACCTGGGTCATGGCAATCCCAGGCACCAATATAGGCTGGGCAGAGAATGGATCGAGACCAGCCCTGAGGAGAGGGACTTGGGAGTGATGGTGGATGAGAAGCTCAACATGAGCAGGCAATGCACCCTTGAAGCCCAGAAGGCCAACTGCATCCTGGGCTGCATCAAGAGGAGCATGGCCAGCAGGTCCAGGGAGGTGATTGTGCCCCTCTACTCTGCTCTGGTGAGACCCCCACCTGGAGTACTGTGTCCAGTTCTGGAGTCCCCAACATAAGAAGGCCATGGACCAGCTGGAGAAGGTCCAGAGGAGGGCCACAAAGATGATAAGAGGGATGGAGCACCTCTCCTATGAGGACAGGCTGAGAGAGTTGGGGCTGTTCAGCCTGGAGAAGAGGAGACTCCAGGGAGACCTTAATAGCAGTCTTCCAGTACCTCAAGGGGGCCTACAGGAAAGATGGGGAGAGATTCTTCAGTAGGGCCTGTTGTGACAGGACTAGGGGTAATGGTTTTAAAATAGAGGGGGGTAGAATCAGATTAGACATCAGAAAAAAAATTGTTACAATGAGGGTGGTAGAACACTGGAGCAGATTGCCCAGAGAGGTGGTGGATGCCCCATCCCTGGAAACATTCCAGGCCAAGTTGGGTGAAGCTCTGAGCAACCTGATCTAGTCAGGAATGTCCCTGTTCCTTGCAGGGGGGTTGGACTAGATGAGCTTTGAAGGTCCCTTCCAACCCTAACCATTCTGTGATTCTATGAATCAAACCAAAGCCAAACTGTAAAACTGAGAGTGGCTCAGGACTCTGCCTTCTCTCTCTGCTCCCATATGTCCTCTTGGCTCTCTATGGCTCGCAGAGGTGACAGTGGGGAGACAAAATCATTTCTTTCTGTTTTACAGAGTAACTTATTTGTTTAATCTGCCCAACACAGGCTACTTCTGCTGATGCCTGTACAGGGAGGAGTCCCACTTGTTCACCCAGCAAAGGCTCCAAGCACGATACTGGAGGCAGACAGGTCCTGCTCTTCCATCCACCACCAAATTTCAAGCAATGATTCCTCCCTTCCAGATGACTTTGCTTGGCAACAAGGATTCAGAGCTATGTTTGTTTCTGTCGTGCTTGGTTGGCTTTTAACTGATGTGTCACTTAATTGCAAAAAACACTAGCAGAAAGCAAGCTGCCTTCAGCTTTTGGCCCTCGATTTTCAGTGTTATTTAGATTCCAAATAGGCATCTGATGGCACAGTCAAAAGTATTAAGAGGAGGTAACTGTGATTTTGACCACCTTCCATGAAGCATTCCTCCCTAGGTTAATGTTCCGTACAGAAACCTCTCTCTCATTTCCTAGATGGATTTTAATCCTTTGCTGAAGAGACACCAGAAAAAACCCCTATGTGTTATTTAAATCCTGTCCTGGTTTCAGCAGGGATGGAGTTAATTTTCCTTTCAGTAGCCGTTGTGTTTTGGATTTCATATGTGAAGAATGTTGATAAAACACCCTGATGATATGAGTTGTTGTTAATGAGACCAAGGACACTGTCCAGCTTTCCAAGTCTCACTAATGTGCAGATGCAGAAAGCTGGGAGAAAGACAGACAGAATAATTGACCCAGACTGCCCAAAGAGAGTATTCCATGCTATAAATGTCATGCTCAGTATATAAGTTGGGGTGGGCCAGGGCAAGTATCTACCTTTTTGGCATCCATCCCTTTCTCTCATTTGCTGGCATTGTTCCCTCTGCCTTGCTGGCTCGCTTTTGCTCCTTTGCTTGCTGCTTGGTTTCGTTTCCATGATCACTGCTTGGGATGGGCTGTATCAGTCATTCAGACATTGGATGGTGAGAAATTGTGCATTGTTCGTTTTGTATATATTAATATCCTTATATTCTGTTATTATTGTAGTTTTCCTTTGCTACTCTAGTAAACTGTCTTTATCTCAACTCATGAGTTTTCCTTTTTTCCCAATTTCTCTCCCTCATCCTGCCGGGGAGGGGGGAGGGTGAGTGAGAAACTGTGGGGTGATTTGGGCTAAAACACAAGTCCTCAAAATGAAGTCAAAATGACATTTGAAGGATGAAGAGATGTTGTGGATAGGGGTTCTTTTTCTCATGCCTTTATTGGTACAATTTCCTACTCTGATACAGCTATTTTCTTTTTAATTTCTAGTTTTTTCTAACAGAGTACACTGGGCCTCTTCTGATATATCTGCTCTTTTACATTCGTCTCTCAACTATCTATGATCAAGTGGAAAGTACGAAGAACTTCCGCCACCCAGTAGTTCAGTAAGTGACACTTGCATGAACTATTTTCTTGGAGGACAGGGAGCCAGAGGGGTGGAAGTTGCACTTCCAGGACTGAGGAGGTTACAGGACGTGTGAGGCTGCATGCCTGGTCTGAGTCAGTGGGAGTTTCAGGTTGTTCTTATCAATAGTGTTTTGGCACTTTAGCAGCACTCATAATCCTGACCAAAACCAGGATCCCAGTTGCAACAGTCACTGCACCTGGTCACAATGGGGGATGTAGTATTTTCCCCAGATAGTTTGCACTCTAGACACACAGCCTGAACAGAAGGTGAAATAATAAACACAGAGTAGTAACCCAAAGTCACGATTGACAGAGAAGAGAGGACAAGACTTCAGGTGTTCCACTCCCAGTCTCTTTACAGCTCATTCCCACTCGTAAGATGCATCAGCATCCAGCACAGAAGATCCCCACACCAGCTCTCACCTAGGCAAAACAAGGAGAAATTTTGAGAGGTCTGCATGTCACAAGTCAGGTCAAGAGCAACTGAGAAACTCAAAAGAAGCACCATAGGAAATCAAAATTGGTAATTTGATTTTTGAAACTAACCTCTTCAAACTGTAATTGTTCCCCAGGGCCATATGTAACATATTTGAATTCTGGAAGAATTTTAAGAAATAAAACACTTACGTGACAAACAAAAATAAGAGCTCAGCCACTGTTCTAGAACAGTGAAGAGCAGAGATTGTATCTAGCTGTACAGCAACAAACTAGAGGAGTTCATATATAAATATAAACCAGATAGCTTTGCTTCTCTCCATCACTGGAACAGTAATGCTAGCAAGGAAAATTAAACAGTTCCGATACATGACAGTAGGAGCTGACCACAAGGAAATGCAACCTGCTTGGTCTGCTAAAAGTTGAGCATGCCAAAAAGCAATAAAGAGAGGATAGCCAACTAAGATCGCTTTTTACGACCTTTAACAGCCCCTGCCATTCCCAAGCCTTTCAAAGGACTCTGGAAGAAACAAAGCAGACCTGATCAATGGGAAGGATTAAGAACTGTTACAGACAAGAAAATGGCAAGCAGCTATACACGGTATCTGTCAGGGAGGCCGAAGGCACAGCCATCACCAACTGTGCCCCTCCACAGGATGGTGATTAATGCACCAGGCAGGCTGGAAAATTTACACTTAAGGAACTTACTTTCCTTCAGTGTGATTGTCCCCATTTGTCGTGGTTTATCTACAGTCAGCAATCGAGTACCACAAAGCTGCTCAATCACCCCCCTTCTTCCCAGGGGACAAGGGAGAGAACCGGGAAGAAAAGAAAACTCGTGGATTGAGACAAAGGCAATTTACTAGGATAGCAAAAGAAAAAATAATTATATAGATGTACACATATATATAGTACTGCATCCAGTTCTGGAGCCCCCAACATAAGAAGGACATGGACCAGTTGGAGAGGGTCCACAGGAGGACTGCGAAGATGATCAGAGGGCTGGAGCACCTCTCCTATGAGGACAGGCTGAGAGAGTTGGGGCTGTTCAGCCTGGAGAAGAGGAGGCTCTGGGGAGACCTTATAACGGTCTTCCAGCACCTCAAGGGGGCCTACAGGAAAGATGGGGAGAGATTCTTCAGTAGGGCCTGTTGTGACAGGACAAGGGGTAATGGCTTCAAAATAGAGGGAGATAGATTTAGGTTAGATACTAGGATGTTGCAATAACGACAGGACCCTCATGGATGGTGAACCGGAGACCTTTATTGTCCGGCAGCATAAGTCTTTTATAAGTTTTCTAA
Organism: Ardeotis arabs; assembly: GCA_011801015.1. NCBI lineage: Eukaryota > Metazoa > Chordata > Aves > Otidiformes > Otididae > Ardeotis > Ardeotis arabs. The sequence goes on from JAAGAY010001726.1 coordinate 15,357, forward strand.
GTTACACGCAAAGTGCACGCACCTAATGATCTAATTCGATTGGTAGCAATATACTGTCCACGCGCCTCATGCATCATTTGGATTGGTTATAGATTTTTAGTTGTCTTTACTATTTTTGCCTTTGGTATTTACTTATCTTGTTCTCATTGCTGTTTTTTGTTATTGAGCAAGTGGTGTTCAAGGACATAGCTCAAATTCTTTAATATCAGACAGCTGTGCTACCCTCTCTGTTCCCACACTAGGAAAAAAATTTTTATAATGAGGGTGGTAGAACACTGAAAGAAGTTGCCCACCATCAGGTGGATGCCTGATCCCTGGAAACATTCAAGGCCAGGTTGGATGAGCCTCTGAGCAATCTGATCTAGTTGAAGATGTCCCTACTCCTTGCAGAGGGATTGGACTAGACGACCTTTGAATGTCCCTTCCAACCCTAACCATTCTATGATTCTATGATATAGAAAATAATGATAAGAATACTAAGAGGAAAAAATTAAGAAGAATAATAATTAAAAAAAAAAAACAAATCAACCAACCAAACAAAACCAACAAATGATGCACAATTTCTCACCACCTGATGACCCAATGGCCAATACAGCCTGTCCCTAGCAGCAATCACGGAGCAAAAAAAACCCAAACCAAAAAAAACCCAAACTCTCTTGCTATTCAGAAATTATTCTGAATAGCAAGAGAGAAAAGAAAAGAGAGCTCACTGGCTCACCTCCCCACTTAAGTACTGAGTGTGATGTTTATGGCATGGAACACTGTCTTTGGCCAGTTTAGGTCAATTATTCCGGCTATATCCCTCCCAGCTTCCTGTACCTGCACATGAGCGAAACCTGGGAAGACAGTGACCTTGGTCTCTTTAGCAACAACTAACAGCGGTGTGTTTATCAACATTCTTCACATCCGAAATCGAAAACACATCAGCTACTGAGAAGAAAGTTAACTCTATCCTAGCCAAAACCAGAACACCATTCTGGGGGATTAGCGCCTGGCAGAGGGGTGGAACATGATCAAGGAAGGCCTGTCAGCTGCATAAGTTGGAGCACTGGAAATGGGAGGGCACACAGGAAACTAGGACTGTCAAGGAAGTCTATGGCTTTCCCACAGTTCTTTTTCCACACTATGATTACAGAATCAACAAAGCTGGTATACAGCAGAGAAACACAGTGAGTAATAATACCATTTACTGATGGATGAACAGAGACTTAGAGAGACATTAAGGGAATTAGTGGAGCTGGGAATGAGAACACAGAATAGTTGAATTAAAATCCAGAGCTGCAAGACACTTGCCTTCATTCTCTTGCTCATACACTCAAAACAAGAGTGTCAGGTAACACAGAACAGTCAGTAAAAAGTTCTTTCAAGTGGGCAAGGGATGCGCAGAATCCTTCCAGTGACCACTTCTTAATGTGTTTATCTAAGATCCCCATCCTAAGCCAAATTAATTTTAAAATTCCCAGCAAAGGCAGAAGTTTGCTCCAGACTTTTGATAAGTCATTACTTGTTTGACATTTTCTTAGCTCAACTTTCTCTGGTTTAATTACTTTGAAATTGTTTAATATTTGACTCTGGCTACCATACAAGATGCATAATAAAAATATTTGAGATTTCACATGCTGAAAATCTCATTTCATTTATGTTTTATAATTGGTTTGCAGTGAGACAGGCTCTGGTAGTACGGTAAATGTAGCCAAGATAAAATGCCACCAGGAATCACTCTTGACATTTGTTTCTGAAACTCAATCTCTGTGAGCTGCAACTCATTCTTGGAAGCAAATCAGCAATGCCTGTTATTGTTTCATAATCTTCCTCAAAAGAGAATCAGTATAATAATTTCTGCAACAATTACCTCATTTCTTTGTAATAGGCAACAAAAAAGCCATCAGAATTGATTAATTTTGCAACAAAAATCTCGTTTTGCATCCACCAGGAAATGAAATACAAACTATCTCCATGCAGCTACTTGAGCTGGCAAAGGACAAGAAGACCATTCAGAAGATATTCAGAAAGTTTTTAAATGTCAGACACATCCCACAGGAGCATTAAGGTGCTCTTAAAACGTGGGAGACATCTTTCAGAAAAGCATAGAAGATACCTACTTGTATGCACAGCGGTCTTATTTTAATGTCTTGGCAGGGCTATGTGTCACATTCAGAGCTCATGGAGCTCTTTTTAACTCAAGGCTAGTAAAAATAAGCTGCTTTCCTGCAAAATGAAAGCAGCTTTGTATAACACTGAAAATGATTCCATTAATCATTGGATCCAGAGGCTTCAATTAAGACAACTCCCACAATTTCAGTTTGACTGCAGTTTTGGAATATTAGTCCTTTTTCCTTTTGTGACATTAAACTGTGAAGTAGTAAAAACCAGTATTTCATTTACCTTAATTTCCTTTTTTTTTTTCTTCCAGCTTGTCCTGCTTCTGCCATTGTTTACACTACATCAGACATCTTCTAGAGACATTATTTGTTCACAAGTTTTCGGGAGGGCACACTCCTCTGAAAAATATGATAAAGGTGACTATATGTTTATCATTTTGTGTAAGAGAGAATATCCTCATATCAAAGCCGACCTTGGAAGAAGATAGAGAAATAAAAAAGAATATATTTTCTAGCTCCAGGAATTATGATTAGACAAAATACAAATATAAGAAGAATTTCAGGGCCATGTCCTGAAGGACATGAACTGAAATCAATGTCCATTTTAGCTCCTGCATGTCAATGTCCACTTTGACTCATCCACCCAAGGGGCTGATTGTCATGTCCAGGGTATTTTTCAAACTGAATGCTGTTTTATTATGAGATATGCTGCTGCAGCATCTAGCAATGCTGACAGAAATCACACTCCCTTTGCTCAGTGCAAGAGTCAGGCCTTGCATTAGGAAGCTAAAATCAAATTATAAGCAGAAAAAAAAATTTCTCCTTCTATAGGTGGAGGCCTCAGGAAAAAAGACACTCAGCTGACCTAGTCTTCTGTTTCTCAAAGCCTCTCAAATTTCAATTTTGTGTTATTACTCTTTCTTTTATTTCACGTACTCATCTCAGTCATTTTGTATCACCCCACCATCCCACATTTAATATTTTAGTGAAGGAAATAAACATGTGGCTATGATAGGGGGCTTGACCCGATTCCTGTCAGAAAGGACATAATGAGATGCACAGCTAGAGATGTTGCTTTGCAACACAGTGTTAAGAAAAAAAAAAAAAAAGAGGAATATAAGCTAAATAGCTTTGGAAACAGTGCCATTTCCAAAGTGATTCATGCACGTGAGAATTAAAGACCTACAGCTACTGTTGTCTCCTGTGCATTTAATAAAAAGATTAAAAAGAGAAAGCTTGACTTGCAGCCTTACTTATGGGATGGAGCTGCAGCCAGTCCCAGCACACTGCTCTTCCTGAGAAGGTACTGGGCATGGGATCCTTAACTTAGACACATAGAAAAGCTTTATCCAGTCTCCAGGGTGGTTTTGGTTGTTTGGCTAGTTTTGTTTTTTCCTTGTACAAAGGATGGGAGCAGTGACGCCTACACTGGGCAAGAACATGATGACATTATCTCTCCTTGGGGTTTCCCAAGCCCCTGGCTTCAGTCACCAAGCAAAGGCAGTTGGAGCGCTGCTTTTTAACAAGAGGATGAAGTGGGGCTGAATCCATGGGAGTAGATGCAGTGTGTAACTCAAATATCTTTATAGGCAGCGTACCTTTTTTTCTGTCAGGGTTAAACCAGGTCTATTCAGTTTTATTCTTTATTGTCTCACCTGGTTTAGTGTTCTGTTTGGCTAGCTCTTTCTTGCTTGGAAATGTTGAGTTTAAGGTATAGTAACAGCTCAGCTGTGCTAACCAACCCTAGATTTTTAACAGCACAACTCAGAGGAACATGCCTTTCAGCAGTAGAATCAAATAAGGAGAAAACAAATGTCAATTCCTACAACAGACATAAAACACATTCAATGAAAAAATCTACAGTGTGCATTCTTTTTTTTTTAGTGGCTTCATAGCATCTTAAAAAGATCTATATTCTGTGACTCAAGAAGCCACTACAAAGATATCTGGGTTTTGCACTTACCAGAATTTCTATGTATAAAGTTACAGTTTGTACTTGCTTATTGCCCTTTCTAATGAAAAAAAAAAAATCTTTTGTCCATTCCAGGGCTGTGCCTTTTACTGGGGATTCACTTCCTGGATTGCATACTACATCAACCATCCACAATATACACCACCATGTATGTATAAGTACAGCACAAAACTGATCTTGGTTTTAAAAGGTTTTTGGTATGCAACATTGAGTCCTCCAAAATCAATAGATGGCCCCTACATGAGATCATATTATTAATCTAACCAGACATTAGCCTTTACTCCCTGTCAGAAGGAAGATTGTTGCGCAGGAGGCATTCCTGCTGTGCCACTGAATGTGCGTTCCTGTTCAGCGCCGGTCAATCACTGTTCAGTTTTATGAACTGGGAGTACTAGAAAAGTGGAGAAAACACAAAAATCTATATATTTTGCTCATCTTCACAATATTTGTATTAAGAATGCAAGAGAGAACTAGAAGTGGCTGCATTTTCTTGGAGGAGATATTTATCTGCTGAAGATACATAATTTTCATAATTTTGTTCCCTCTCATTGTATTTTATTGTTGTATAGCTGTTTCTTCATAATTTTCTTCTTGTTTACTCTTTGAACTTTTGTTTCTTTTGCGCATAATTGGCATAAGTTTTTCTTCCTGCTGCTTTACTTTCCTTGCTACATCTTAGTCTTTCTTTTCCTCTGTATCTTAGACTTATCTATGAGGTTTGGGAGCAGAGGGTTTGCTTTGCCATTTTTATTCACACTCAGTTAAATTACTAATTTTTTCAATCAAAAATTTCTCCTACATGGCATTTGCTTTCCTTTCAAAATAAGGCAAAAGTTCTGTTTCAAAATGATGTGATTCATTGAAAGACAGTTGGATGTGGTGTGGCTGTAACAGTAATGCTGCAAACAATGTCAAAACCTCCCTAGACACAGGTTTTAACAGTCTGGGCCATCAAATCAGTAGGTGCAGCTTCTTTATAGAGGACATCATTTGTTCAGGACACAGCTTTCCAACAGAGAAAGCATTCAGAAGAAGTACTTCTAATTGCTTGCTGCTGCCTTAAAATGACAATTATATGTACATGGTCTAATGCTGGAGATCACCAGCCCTCTGGCATAGTTAGATGGATCAGTAAAACGTTGATGTATTCTAGATGAAGGAGCAGGTGACCTCCACAGCCATATCCAGAGACAGCTGGTTTGGGGATAGGTAAGGAAAGGCAAGCAGGTTAGTTGCAGAATGCTACACAGGAGTGGTAAATTAAACCAGGCTGACAAAGGCCTCGTGAATAACATCTGCTTAGAAGCTACATACTCACATGTTGACATGTGCTGGTTGTTCTGAAGAGTTTTAGTGCAAGCCCCTGGCACCATGGAGGAGTCCTGTGCCAGACAAAGAAGAAGTGTTCTCAAAAGGAAAGGCTCGACAAAACTTGATCAGGGAAATGAGGTACATACATGTGGTTTGTGTCCCTCAGCCGTGGCCAAGGTTTACTTGAGAACTATAAACGTTTGGAGATTAACATAATACAAATACAGCACTACAGTGGTCTGGGGACAACAGCAAAAAGGAGAGAGCAGGCAAAGGGCAGGTAAAAAATGCAAAGGCTAAATATATTTCTTGCATTGTGAGACTGTGAAGCAGATAGTGGCTACATAGTAAAGCCTCACTACTGAAAAAAAAAAAAAGTGATGGATAGGTTGTGTCTTGGGTCCTCTGCTCATGACGATAGAAGGGCCTTATCCATAGATAAGGCTGTGATTCCCAGCCTGGTTGTGACACTGATCTTCAGTTCATACCCCACCTTGCTTTTCCAAGGAATTTAACACCACCAGCTGCTTTGACAAAGCACTTGGATATATGAAGCTGATGAATACTAGAAAAAAAATAGGTGAAAACTGCCTTGAGATCAGTGGTGAAGAGACTGGCATTTCTAGAGTGCTGTTACTAGTTGCATTGTCTTCATATTGTGTGTGATAATATCCATTCTTTCTGCAGAGCCTGTCAGGAAAGAAGTATTTTTGCTCCTCAGCACTGGATTAACTTCACCTATAGCAAACAATGTGCGCACCATAAAATGCAATTTATAATTTTGTTCTATTTTCTAGCATTTGGCCACAGACAAGCATGTTTTGCTGCCCTTGCTTTTCTGGTACGTACAAAAATAAAATTTTATTAATGATTGTGGAACAGGAATAACTCACGATTTAGCAAAATGCAGTAATGCTGCTACGCATTTGTGTGTGTGTATATATATATATATATGCGCACATCCATGCCCACAGCCCTGTGCCCTTTGACTGGATTTTATTAAGGCTTCTAGGCCAGGAAGTTTTCTAGTACTCTTTACCTATACAGAGTTTAATGTGAAGTACTGTATCTGAGAGCTATGAGATCATCAGCATTATTACTACTCATAATTGTGTAATAACACTAGTATTTAGACAGATTGGAACTTGCCATTTTTAAAACACTGAAGAATTGCATCCTAAGCAGACTTTGCAACAATACTGTCTACCCTGAATAATTTAACTCAACAGCTACTAAGAAAAATAAAGACAATTCCTGCCAAAGTGGGTTAAGCCAAGGGAAAGCATGGGTGACGAAGGATGGCTGAGACTAGCGAGCTTGATGTTTGAATGAACCTAACCATATAGTGAGACAGAGGCTCAGTATAAATTCTCACATGGAAATATATATTCTCTTCCTACCTCTGTGAACATTGCACTTAAGCCTTTTTTCTGCTGTTCTGCACTGCCTCACTGAGACACTGACTAAGGACTGGCTTGATATAAAGCATTAGCAGCCACATTTCTAAATGGGGACATAAAGAGCTAATTACAGCAGAATGTAGCTGCAGAGTCAAAGGTAAACCAATAAAATTCCATGCAGAAATGCCCTTTGCTTGTTTTACTTAGGATTATAGAATTAGTAGGTGTTAGTATAGCATGTGAATCTCTCTTGCTCCACAATAGTATGGGCATTGCACATTTCAGTATGTGTACTGTGTTTCACAAAATCAGTTTTGACTTTGAAACTTTTTTCTTTAAAATAACAGTAATTAGAAAAAATCATGTTCCTAGCTCATAATTGGAAGTATGTAAATTAAAATTACTTCAATTGCTATGGCTAGAATTACAGCTTCTGATATGGTACTTTATAATAGAATATCCTTTTCTGGTTATTTAGCGTTTTACATCTGGTGTTTATGATAGACAACAGCCAGTTAGTTGTAATTAAAAAACATAAAAGGACTGCAGGATTTGACCCATGACTACATATCCATGCAGAATAACAGCTTTGGTAATGGAATTGATTTAAACTTTCCTAACAAAACCCACAGAAATCTCTCTGCCAACAAGGGGAAAGTTCTATCGTAGAATCATAGAATGATAGAATGGTTAGGGTTGGAACTAGATGACCTTCAAAGGTCATCTAGTTCAACCCCCCCTGCAAGTAGCAGGGACATCCCTGACTAGATCAGGATGCTCAGAGCCTCATCCAACCTGGCCTGGAACGTTTCCAGGGACGGGGCATCAACCACCTCTCTGGGCAACCTGTTCCAGTGTTCTACAAACCCTCATTGTAAAAAAATTTTTCCTGATATCTAATCTAAATCTACCTCCCTCTATTTTAAAACCATTACCTCTAGTCCTGTCACAACAGGCCCTACTGAACAGCCTCTCCCATCTTTCTTGTAGGCCCCCTTGAGGTACTGGAAGGCCGCTATAAGGTCTCCCCAGAGCCTCCTCTTCTCCAGGCTGAACAGCCCCAACTCTCTCAGTCTGTCCTCATAGGAGAGGTGCTCCAGCCCTCTTATCATCTTCATGGCCCTCTTCTGGACCCTCTCCAACTGGTCCATGTCCTTCTTATGTTCGAGGCTCCAGAACTGGACACAGTACTCCAGGTGGGATCTCACCAGGGCAGAGTAGAGGGGGAGAATCACCTCCCTTGACCTGCTGGCCACGCTCCTCTTGATGCAGCCCAGGATGCGGTTGGCCTTCTGGGCCGCAAGGGCATATTGCCGGCTCATGTTGAGCCTCTCGTCCACCAGCACTCCCAAGTCCTTCTCCTCAGGGCTGCTCTCCATCCATTCTCTGCCCAGCCTGGGATTGCCACGACCCAGGTGCAGGACCTTGCACTTGGCCTGGTTGAACTTCATGAGGTTGGCACAGGCCCACCTCTCTGGCCTGTCAGGGTCCCTCTGGATGGCATCCCTCCCCTCCAGCATGTCGACAGCACCACGTAGCTTGGTGTCATCGGCGAACTTGCTGAGAGTACACTCAATCCCACTGTCCATGTCGCTGACAAAGATGTTTAATCCACAATATTCTTTCAGATAATGGCACATTTCAATATAAAATGAAGTTACATATTCCTTTCAATTAGTTTTAACTGAAGTTTGCAATGGATGACTTTCAGAATTGGCTTTAAAAATTATAATCATATTTCTTTTTTTTTCTGTATTAATTTTGTGACTTTACACTTTCAACACTTCTAGGTTTTAGCACTCATCCTTTATATTTTAATTTCTTAATTTTTCCAGCTTTGCAAAATTCTGAATGGCAAATGAGATAAGAAAACACAACTTTTTAACACTGCATTTTTTCAATTTGAGAGGAAAAATCAATCTTCAAACCCAATGAATAAAACGTTCAATTCAGTCTGAGACTGAAATGTATATTGCATTTTGGTTTTCTTCATAAAGCAGGGAAAATGAAAAACATAAAATCAGATTGATGTACTGACAGGCTTTCTTTTTCAGGAATTGAAAACGGTTTTTCTGCAAGTTCCCACTTTAAATACGGTGGTAATTGATTTTGATTCTATAGTAGTTGATGAAGTACTGAAAGCCACAAACAAACCTGAAATCACTTTGTACTACATCCTGTATAACTAAGTGAGGAGACATGGTACCTCTTCCAAAGATTTAAACCATCTAAATATTAAAGCCCAAGTTTGGGAGGTTGGTTAGGGCTAGAAACGGCATAAATAGAGTAGCAAAACCAGGAATAATACTGGGTCCCTTCATTTATCAGTTCCCGACTACTATCCAGTTAACCAGTCTGCCCTTCAGCAGTCATTTTATTCACCTTACGGTCTTTTTATTCACCCTACTTTTCCTCCCTCTGTGACTTACCTAGAGAACTGGTTACTATGCTCTGTAACTGGTGTAACAAAAGTGTTAGTTATGCTGAACACCTCTGAGAGTGTGTGTAGGAAGAGGGTAGGCACATTAACTCATGACATCTTTACAAAACCAGTGGCCAATTTTTCACCTGCTTCCTTGCAGCCTGTATTAAATCCAGATCCTGACAATTATGTTCAGCTACGTTATTAGACCCTCGGGAACCTATCTGATCTCCCCAGATCAAAGCATGTTGCACATGCCGGGCATGGGAATCACACTGCAGGCCTGCCTGCACTGAGCTTGGTGGAGCTGAAATATGGGCTTTCACCCAGGCTGTGCCCACAGTGCTCACTAGGCACTTGTGCATTTGATAAAGATCACAGAATGTATTTCCCATAGAAGAGTCATTTTGGAGTACATAGTTTCTGGATACAGAAACTCAGTTGTAATGGGGGGATTCTGGTTATGCACTGCAACACAGTTACCGCAGCATGTTAGGCATAAAAATGAAAATATGTTTTTAATGTCTTGCAGATGTGTGAAGCTGGAAATCACTTTATCAACATAGCTTTAGCTCACCCAAGTCATTCAGGTCTGTCTTTGTTTCCTGTTTGTCTATTTAAGACTGAAGTGTTCTTAACCTATCCATCTTCTGCTGGTATAGAGTAATTTATCTATCTACATCCACAAAATAAAGAAAGATGAAGTAGGTACCATGCCATCAGTATCATATCTTCAAAATAAATGTAGTGACAAGGAAATATTAGCAACACTGTTTTTTGCTCCAAAGCTTGTAGCAAATTTATCTTAATTAGACACAACTGCAATTTAAATATGGATTTAAGCATGAAAGTTCTCTAAAGCATCCTGTTGACTGACAACAGAGAATTCCATTTTAAATAAGTTTCAAACACTTTTAAACTAGATTGCCTTATTTTTAGATACATGCATCTCATGCAAAGATACACGCATACATATATACGACTATACACAGATAGACTCCTGAATACCTACACAGGTATGCTCTTAAAAGGCTGCTCGAAGCATGGGTTTTCAGGATCTTTTGTACCATAAGAAAAAAAGTTATATATACTAGAAAGTAAAATCTATTTTCAGGTAATAATTGTATAATTTCCCACTATAACACCTTATTCAAGAAAGTACTTCACCGCAATATGATTACCTTCACACACTGAAGTCAGTTTCTATTCGGGAAAGCCTTTGATGTGCTGTGGTTAGGCAGGTGCTTACATTGTTTGTTGCAAGGGACTTAATTCAGTTTAAAAGCAGCAAGAGCCAAATAATTCATCTACTTTCTCAATGCCTACAAGTGTTACAGATAGCATTGTTGCCAGAACTTAAAAATGAAGCGTTGCATATGTGGCATTTTGTGTGAGCATTATCAGTGGCTTGTAGAGAGTAATCTTGTTAGCTGTGGAGTTTTTTTCCTGTTCTATCCTGGGATGAAGGATGAGGCTGCAAGAGAGGATAGATCCATGTTCCTGAATCAGGCTGAATAAGATACAGCTGCATCTTTTGTATCCTGGAAGAGTGCCCTTAGCCCTCACCTGCTGGCCTGTCTGCATTCAGCTACTTGTCTCTCTTTTCTTCTGAACAAAGGTTGCATTCTTTGGACATGCCAGACCTTCCTTTAAAAACTGATACATGGCTTGCTAAGCAGCATTCTCACTAGGATAAATATAGCTTTTGCTATGTCAGAAGATTTCACTGAAACTTTTCTAACAAGTTGTACTCTGGGAGCATTAGACAAGGGGAGGGCTGTTACACAGGCAAGTTGTGATAAGGCTCAGTTCCTCTCCCTGTATTGAAACTGGTTTTGTCTGTTTGGTTTTTTTTTTGTTTATTTGAGTTTTGTGGGGTTTTTTTTAACCTCCTTATTTTTTCCTTTCATAAAGGAAGTCAAGCCTGTTTTCCAAGTCCAACCTACAATCCCTTCACATGGCTCTTCTTGTTGGTATCCTGTCCCAACTATACATACGAGGTACATGACTTTCTTCTGCTTATATGCAAAGGGTAGGTGGTTACTGTGTTTCAACCTTTGCCTGCAGAAAATCTGCAATGCCTTCATGCAGTTCTCTCTGCACATCAATCATTATGTTCTGCATGTCAGAGCCTCCTTGCTCCCACAAATGTTTCTCTACCAGACCCTTCTTTTCCCTCACATCACTATCATGACTCTTGTACATATCCCCTTCCACTACAGAATCCCCAGCGATCCAAGGATTTACCACCCATCTCATCACCCCATCCAGCACACTGCCAGTTTCCTTTCTAGCTATTTTTCCTCTCTGGTTTCCATCACAAGTATCACGCTCTTCTTCCAGGGGGAGCTTTTGAAAACTTGCCCATAACGTATACAATGAAAACTTTACATAAAGTATACAATTAACAGTGCCTTTTTCTTTGCAACAGATTGGGTCTTGGATTAGTTTCACAGTGATGACACAAACCCTGCCAGGTAAGTTTGAAACAGAATGAAGACAACGTCTAAACTGTTGTTTGTGGAAGTAATTCTGGAAACCTAAAATTTGCCAAAAAATTTATGGCATATGAAATATTGCCATCGAATCCCCCTTATGACATGACTGTATAAACCTTCAAAGTGCTACCCTCAGAAAGCTGTTGAGAGCGTGAACATTATTGCAATACCTTCTTTTGATCAAAACTAGCTTTCTGTTTTCTGTGAAATATTGTTGTTTCTTCTGTTTCCACAGTGAAAATAGACTTTGAAATTTAGAAAACAGTCAGTATTCTTAATTTACAGTCAATCAGTTTTCATATAGGAAAGTGTCTTTGAACTGTGAACCTGGAATAATACTTCTAACAGGGAGAGGAAAGCACATGTAGTTAGTATTTCAAAAAAGGAAACAGACATGTTCCCAGTAGCATTTCCCGATTTGCTTATATCAGGCAGTCAGCTTGTAACAGCAGCCTGCTTAGTAGCTTTTGCAACTCTTGCTCAGTACTTTCCTGCCTCCTTAGAGACCTCAATACCGGTACAAGTATGGTCCCTGGGACTGAGCTCTCCAAAACATTCACTTTTTAATTATTTTTCCATTCCAAAATAGAAATCTAGAAAAGCTACTTGGAAAAGGTAGACCCACGTGGTTTACAAAAGACAAAGAAAGGAATTTCAAAAGTGGGTTAAACCACATCATGCAAAAATTAAAATTTCAATTTTATTTGAAAAGATATAACATTTTCATACTTTAGACTCTGGTGTGGAAATGACCTGAACTTTTGGGGACACTGTAGGGCTGTATTTATAAGTGCAGGGTGCAGCAGCATGTGGAACACATTCATCCTGGCTGTAATTGTCCCAAACATAACTTGACCAGATGCCAAATGAATGTTTCTGATCCACCAGCTCATTTTAAGGAAAAAAAAAGTTAATGAATTTGCAAAAAGCATTTGTAAATGCATTCTCCATTCAGTGCCACTCAGCCTGAAGGCAATCACAGCAGGGGTCTGGGCATCTAGAATTGTCAGGTTTGTCACCTTGCCACCAGGCACCTAAATCTATTCATCACTGCCTACTTGCTCCAGGGCTGAGCTCTCCCTCCATGTAGCAAGAAGTTCCAGCACAGCTCCCTGTTACAGTTGGGAGCCAGAGGTAAAAACAAAGAAGTGTTATAGGTCGAAAGCAAATCAGAAAAATAGTTGAGAGAGAATTACCATGGGTAATTCTGTGTTCAGACAGCACCTGCACCATGTCCATAGATGCCTTGTGATTTATGGTGAAGTCATAGGTGATGCAGGGTGTGTCTAATAGATGTGAACAACATCTGTGTGAATTCTGATGTGCAGCGTGAACCTCAGGCTACGTTGTATCAGCAAGAGGCTGAGAGCAAGGGCAGAGTTAACTTGTCTCTGCCCACAGAAGACACTGCAGACTTTTCCATAAATGCTTTTGTATTCACAGAAACACACAGTGAAAGAAGACACATGATCTTTTTTTTTTTTTTCTTTTTTTTTCCATGGTAGTTGGCATTTTTGCTTTACTGATGGTCATCCAGATGTCTCTCTGGGCCCAAAAGAAACACAAGCTGTATCTGAAGAGATTTTATCCAGAGGTGCGAAGAAAAGCAGCTCTGATTCCTATCATCTTCTAAGTTCTTCGCAAGAGTTGCAGCCTAAGTGTACAGTTCAAGAGCTAACTCAGAGTAAATGAATCATTTCATCAGTAACCAAAGTGGATCAAAGGAAGAACTACTGGTTATCTTTTTTTAGAAAATTAACCATTCAGGATGAAGAGCTTTTAATTAAGTGAAAAAAAAATGTAGCTCTTGAATTCTTGGTTCCTGCTAAATTTAATTAGATTTTCTGTAATGGAGCTAATTGGGAAGGGACGGGAAAATTGCTTATATTGTGTTAGGCTAGATATTTAGCTGGTGTAAATGGGCACAGATGCTGTTAAAATTAACAAATACAGCCCATCTGCATACATTCAGGTCTGCTGATTTTAAGGTTCAGTGTTAGATGTTGACAAGAGTCTTGGATTTTTGCATTAGAAAATGTTTCACAGCCTTGTTTTCATTAAACTGCACAGAAGCAGCACATTCTGCCTCAGCTCCTCTAAAGCATCACATAAAAGAACGACCGCTGTTAGCACAGTTTAGTCTAGCTTTACAAGGTTTTTCTTTCTTTTTAAAAAATTGAATCTCATAGCAAATTGTTCATTACAAATTGGCTTAAAATTATCATTGCAGAGAGGTCTGGCTTTCTTTTATTTTCAGGTGGGGAAATCATCCCCATGATCCCAGGAGGGGACTGTTTGTGAGGTGCTTCTCATCTTGCTACTAATTTGCAGCATAACCTTGGATACATTCTTTAAGTCCATCCCCCTTTCTCAACACCAACAGTTCCGGAAATAGCAGAAGACTTTCTGGACTAACAAGCATGTTAAGATCCCCTTGTTTGGGGCCTGACTGCATCCAGATGCCATTCACCTTACTTGTATCAAGCACTGTGAAATCCTTGGGCACGAGGTGTACAGCTTGTTATCGAAAGGAAAGGGATCTTGCCAAATGCATTTCAGTCCATATCTGAACTGTCTCAGATGGACACTACTGAAAGGCTTCAGCTCCCCTTCAATTTGATCAGTCTCTATCCACTACTTTGCTTTCCAGGACATTATTTTTTTAAGGGATTCTCTGGGCTTGTTATTCAAGTCCTGAAAAGTCTGTTTAGCTCCATTTGCAAATCAGTGGCATCCATGTCATGCAGAAGCACAATTTTAGTTACAGAGAATAAAAGAACCAGAACTTCTTCAGGAAGTATTAAGACATAGAGGGTTAGGGACAGAGAGATATAGAGAGTTAGAGTCTAGTTTTCATTCTGTTTTTGCTACACATTTATCAATGTCTTTTGGCTCCCTTAGGCTGGTGAAAAATCTTGCCTAAAGAACTTTAATCATTAGAGAAATGTTGGAGTACACAAGCAAGGCAGGCGGTTTGTCTCCTAAAGGCACTGTTATCTTTGCACCAGCTGAAGTGTTCTAACAAAGCCAATTTGCCCAGTAAATTGGGTTCATATCCCTCTTCTAATATCTAATTCGCAGCACTTATCCTATTAGCCACTGTAACTTAATTTCGTCTTGGTAATATAAATAAGTAACATTTCCTATTTTTTAACTCGTAACCTGTGAACACCTAGAATTTTTTATTCCTCTTAATGGAAAACCTGAGTCACAGTGAACATTCAATTCTCTAATACAAACTGCTAATAAAGATCTATTTTTGAAAAATTCTTTTCTGTACTCTTTAGTCACTTACACCTAAGAACAATATTTTTGAAACCCATTTTTTTTCCAGCCAGCATCAGATGAGTGAGTCAAGACTGTTGTCTATTTTTTAATTCCCGCTACTGGGATTGTTTTAATTTCATTTTTATTAAATGTTTCATTTTAGCATTCTCTAAGTTTAAAATAGTTCATGTGGAAGGTAACTTGCCAAGATTACTCATTTATCTGTTAATCTCTTGGTTACAATGGCTGCAGCTTTAAGTCTGTTCAAGGCATGTTTCCAGAGTGATTCCAGTTGCTAGGAGTGTGGTTCCTATTCAACAGTTAGCTTAGGCACAAAAAGTACTTCAGGAATTGTTTACCTCCCTGCTTATTAGTTGATCATTCAATATATGGAGGGGGGAGTGAGAAGGGTTTTTCTCCTTTAGTAAATTACTAAAGTTTGAAAATGGAGGTAAGAGCAAATGCTAGGCAAGAGCAAATGAAGATATATTACAGAAGGTTGTCTCAGATAAACACGGCAGATATTTTGAGAGTCACCAGTGGGGGGTTGACCACCTAAAATTTCTCTGAACAGTGTTAAATGGCTTTACAAATACCAATAAATCCAACTTCCTGCACCTCCACAGATCTTTCTGTATTACTCTGCACTCTCTGATTTTCAAGGCAAATTCCATGTGATTAGAATCATAGAATCATAGATCATAGAATCATAGAATGGTTAAGGTGGGAAGGGACCTTCAGTGCTCATCTAGTCTAACCCCCCTGAAAGGAGCAGGGACATCCTCCACTAGATCAGGTTGCTCAGAGCCTCATCCAACCTGGCTTTGAATGTTTCCAGGGACGGGGCATCAACCACCTCTCTGGGCAACCTGTAAGAACTGGTAAGTTAACTTCCTGGCATAGGGGGCACATTTTGCTTCAAAACAAAAAGTATATAAAAATGGTCAGTCTTTGTTTTGATAAATGTTTTGGGGGCCTTGCTTTTGGAAAAAAAAAAAGAAAAAAACCAAAAACAACTGCAAAAAGAAAACACCACAAAGGGAGAAAAAAACCCTTAGGCAAAAAGTATGTATCAGTATATTAAAAGTTCCAATTGACAGTTATTTTAGCCACAAGTGCCTTTTAGCCAAAAGCTAAAACAAAACAATTGTTGCCACACAAACATTTTCATGGGAAAGTTTCTGAAGACTGTGCTGATTATCTGGGGGGAAAAAAGATGCCTTGTTGAGCTCTAAATATAATGGTATTTCTTGTATTAGGGTCTGATGAGGAAGTAAATGGTTAACTGCAAATTCATTTTGCAGTATTTTTTCTTAGGAACATCCCTAAATTTCTCAGAGTCATCAGTAGAAGGAAGGCACAGGCAAGGAAATCCACACCACTACCAGAATGTCATAATGTTTCAAAGTTAAAGGGAAGGAGTCAACCTCCAATATGAGCCATCAGATGCAGCTTGGGTAGTTGCTCCCCACTCTTAATATGTAACTGCTTCATAGGCATTGCTAAGGATGTCAACATTCCAGTGCATTGGATGCACTGGTACCCACAGAAAAGCGAAAATAATCAGAACAATATGAATTACACTTTGCAATCTTGTTTCTCCATGAGGGCTGTGAAATACACTACTTGCAACAAAACCAATTTGTCCCTTTGAGCTAAATCCCTTTCTGATGCTGCTTTCCTCAGTTTTTGCATCTGGAAAGGTGACAGACTGCAGGGTAATGAATCCACTCTCCATAGTGCTCAACCCTTACCTTTGCTCTCAGGGTCAGAGTGAGCTGCCCTGTGGCTTCTATCAGCCCTAAAGCTTTCCTAGTAGAGGCAAATTATGGCATTCGTCACAAAAGGCAGGAGACAGCAGCACCATACAGCAGTAAAATCAAATGGTTAGATATCAAGAGCCAGCACAGTCACTGGCACAGTTAGGCCCCCATGTATAGGGGCAATTTGTGCTCAACGCTCCTCAGAAGCTTAGCCATTTAAGCCAAGAGACCACAAATAAAACAAGACACTGAGACACTGGGCCTACTAGACAACAATTTTGGCAGGGATTGTGTACAAATAAATGAGATTAATTACTAAGAGGTGCTTCCTGGCCTGTCCACCAACTGTGTGAACAGCGTTGTGTGGCCCCTGGGCTCAAAGTGTTATCTCAAAATAATCACTTCCTGGTCCCCCTGGAGAGACTGTTCAACATCCAGGTCCCTCCGTGTTCACCCTGCAGCTTGCAACTGGGTTTCTGCTGTGATCCTCCAGAGGGGTGAGACTTATCTTTTCAAAAGTGTCCCCAAGACTTTAAAATTCAGGAGCTGAAAGTTAAGCACTTCAGATATGCAGCTCTTTTGTAGGCTGCTCTCACCATGAAAGGCCAACCTGGAAAGAGCAGGCACCAGCTCAGGCTTCCTTGTGGTGCAGGGAGGCGTTGTGATGGGGAACTGAAGTGGCAGATGCTTCTGTGAACAACTTGGCAGCCCTTGTATCCCCAGTTTGAAGAAGTCCTTAAGATTCAGCCATATGCTTGTCTTACAAGACGGTTACCAAATCTTAGCAGCTGACAGGACTGAAAATGATCTCAGTGATTTAATCTTTCCATAGGGAAAGTAGAGCCCCAAAGGACACCAAAAGCAGAAGTGGATAAAGGCAGATGGTCATCCTTTTCTAAAGGTGCTATCATCCTCAAAATATTTTATATTTTCTATTGTTTTCTATAAAGAAAGTGACTCTAAATTGGCTTTTATCACACTAGGAACTGAGATAAAGCAGGCTGGTATCAAAGTAATTCCCTGAAAGAGCGCCTGCAGTGATAGCTAAATATAATAAAATAAAAATCACAGAATGGGAAGACTTCTAAAGCCCACTACGAGAGGCAGAAGAAAAGTAGAGATTATTTATCTGTTTATAGTTTTAACAAGTGCTGCTGAACTAAAAAATAATTCAAACCATAAAGAGCTTTCCAGCATGCTAATATTTTTCACATGATGCTTTATTGGCTTCCCTTTTCTATATTTTCCTAGGCACGACTTCTGTCTTCAAGTGATTCCTTGCCATTAACATTCATGAAAGCTTTCAGAGAAATGCACTGGATGCGTGTTCCAGTGTTCCACAGATAAACATAAATGAAGTGTTGTGCTGTCATTGCACACAGATTAGTATCTACATGAATAATATTTTATTACAAAAAGTCTGCTTTATCATAGGTGAGTGTATAAAGGCTGCTGCATAGCTACGATTAAAGGCAATTTTCACATTGCACATGTTTAGCATCACAGAAGAAGGTTTATTTTAATGGTCCCTGTACATCTTCAGCTGTATGTGATTCAAACATACAACTCTTTCTGTGGGTATCAGAACCAAGAGCCGAGCTGTCCTGGGCTTAAAGGACACTGGACTGGTCCCAGTGTTTGGTTATTTGTTTATTTATCACCTGTCTCTGCCCTCTGAGGAAATCTGAGAAAACATTTCCTTATCCACCATGCCCAACTAGACAAGCAGTTGTCCAGGTGAGGACTGTCAGTCACTGTGTGACTGAAATAATCCGCACTGAATTTCCTTGCAATGTAGTAGTCAATCTAAAACCTCTTTACCAAAGGGGAAGAAAAGTTAATAGGTCGTGAAATATGTACACTTAGATTAAAAATTCTACCACATATTGACACCTCCACAATACACAGGCTTCTAATGTATACTTGCTTTTATCTAACTTCTAAAGCCTTTGAAGAGTGATGAACCAAGTAAGCGGAAGTCATTTATAGTTAAAAGAAATATAAGAGTATTAAATAATACTACTTAATTCCTTATTTTAAAAAGCAAACATCACATCTTTTGTCAAAGAAATTTTATTGTTAGCCAGCTTCCTCCTAATACACAGTATTATTCCTGTGAAAAAGTAATATAGCTCTACTAGTGATGCCTTTTATTGTTCCCAGTACCTGGTCATACTCAATACTCAATAAGGAAGGCTTTTGTTTTAAAATTACAGGCTTCACCATTTAGGGGCTCTTTTAAAGCGCTACAGGACAGGCTCCAAAGAAAACAGACCACATCAAATATTCTTTTATTCATAATGAAAAGTTTATGAGTTTTCAGTTGACTGGTGAAACACTGTGACACTAAGTGTGACACAAACGAATATTTAAAAATATGTCCCTCTCCACAAGACAGTAATTGAGAAAAAAAAAGGAACTTTTTGTCTTTTCTATTAATAATATGAGGCCTATCTCAGGTTCAAGGGCATCCTTGCAGAAGGAAACATTGATTAGAGAGCTGGAAGGACCAGAATGTGGTCACAGTGTGCTTTTAGGGATTAGCAGTTATGTATTTTTGGAAAGAAATTTCACTCTTTCTGACAACTGAGCTTAACAGAAATGGATTAAAGATGACACATCTCCAATATTGTATCTAATGAAAAACAAAGTACCTATTCTTAAACCAACAGAGAATATTTGTCACATGTACAAACACTGTAGTCTTCCATCTGCTGGTTTACATAATCTCTCTGCAGAAGGTGCTTTACGTTTGGACTTGTACACCTTTCATTCTAACTCTTAAATATTTACCTATTAGAGCTTTGATATATGCGGTGATGTCACAGGAAAATTAGCTGTTGATTTCAAAACACTAAGGATGAAGAATCTATTTGTACACTGCTAACCAATTTCAGCCCTCTTGCCCCACACATGACTCTTTTACTGCCATTTTCAGATATCCTTCCAACAGCAACGTGACCATGTTCAGAGACTTGCCAAACATCCCACCTTAATCCAGTTGCAGAGGACAGAGCTAAATCTCAAAGCAGTGAATTGCAATACTCTGCTCTACCTGAACCCTAACCTCAAAATTACTCTCCTTGTTTCTTTTGCTCCTAACCTCTGCAGGGTTGAAGCTATTCAGGGAGTTCTCTCTGCAAAAATACAGGTGCAATTCTTCCAGGTTTGCAACAGTGTCTTACTATTATACCATAAATCTGTAACAGTAGAAGCGGCAACACTCCCACTTACATATTTGACATATTTTCTCATTCAGAGAGCTCTAGTGGGTAAAAGGAAGATGGATATTGTGCTTATATGCATACAGGGACAAAGCGAACAGGGTTGTAGTAATCCAAGAGCTGGCATCTACTCAGGGTCTCAGTGCCTTGGACACCTATCCCAGGAGAGGGCAGTGCAATAAAGATTTACTGCAATGTAATAAAGGCAATACTGATCTTGATTATGGATCTGAAATTAAAAACCAGGTAATCTATTTTGTTCACATGCAAATATTTGCTGGAAGCTATACCTTAAACATTTTTGCACTTGGGTTGGAAATAGCAATTTTAGAATAATTCTCACTCACACGCTATAAGCACAGGATGGACAGAGTAATGCAACTTACACAGGGAATTGCTGCATGCCCTGTTTATATATAGTTACTTGTCTTAGTTTTTTTTTCTCAGAGAAATTAAGTGCTTTTCCTACCAGAGAAGTTGAAAATTTTCCTGCCCTTACACCCTGCAATAGCAAATCCTTAGGGCAGACATGAGGCACTAATTGAGTGTGTCAAAGTGTGTGAGCTTCACAGAGGGAGTTCAGGAGTCATTCACAGAAAGGAGATTAGAGTCTTCACGGACTGTCCTGCTCCAGTGCTGATGAGCCTGAGCCCACAATAGACCAAAGCCCATCTCAGCCACTGCTTCTCCCTCTCAGAGTCCCTTTGCTCACCAGCCATGGCCCCAGTCAGCAGATTCAGTGCAGAAGTCCTCTTTGAACTGCTCAAGAATGTGCCACAAACCAGCCCCAGTTGTGTTAGATGTGCTGCAGATGCCAGGCCAGGATGCTGAAGCCAGATGTGAGATGGGCTTAGCCGCTTAACCATCTAAATAAGCAGCCTGCCAAACAGTTTTTCATCCTTGACCAAGTCACTGATATTCACTTCTCAACCCTTAGGCAGCTCTCCTGGTCCTTCCCAGCCTGTGCTTTGTTAAGGCACACATCAGACTTGCTGTCAGTGGCAGAGGACTGCCCAGACCAACAGAAGTGAGCACAGCAGCCATTCCCATCAAACACTAAGAAAAATGATTGCTTTTATTTACTGGCAAACAGTTTATATAAGAGCACTAAATCTGGGTGCAGCAATAGGCAATATGACACAATCTTGCTGCTGTGGTTTAACCCAGCAGGCAGCTAAACACCACACAGCCGTTTACTCACTCCCTCTCCCTGGCTGGGATGGGGGAGAGAATTAGAAAAAAAGTTAAAACTCATGGGTTAAGATAAAGACAGTTTAATAGGACAGAAAAGAGAGTGAAAATAATAATAATAGAAGACTATAGAAAACAAGTGATACACAATGCAATTGTTCACTTGCTGACTGATGCCCAGACAGTCCATGAGCAGTGGCCACTTCCCCCCAGCCAACTCCCTCCAGTTTATATGTTCAGCATGATGTCATATGGTATGGAATATCCCTTTGGCCAGTTTAGGTCAACTATCCCGGCTGTGTCCCTTCCCATCTTCTTGTGCACCTCCAGCCTACTCACTGGCAGGGCAGTATGAGAAGCTTGAAGTCCTTGACTTCAAGCATTGCTCAGCAACAACTAAAACATCAGTGGATTATCAACGTTATTCTCATCCTAAATCCAAACCACAGTGTTATATAAGCTACTAGGAAGAAAACTCACTCTACCCTAGCAGAAACCAGGACACTTGTCTACTGCAGTTCTGGGGCCTTGGGACTGCAGATGCATATATCAGTCAAAAGGAATATCTAAGCAAGCAAAAGGAAATACCTTGTGTAATCACATTGTTGTGCTGTAATGATATGCAAATAACACATTATAAAACATATTGACAACATCCCCACTTCTCAGTAGCCCTTCGAGCAGTCATTTTTCAGATATCATTGAGCAAACAGAAATAAAATGCAATCCTTCAGTGCCCACAAAATGTACAGTTGACATACACAAACAATAACAAAGAGAGAAAAACTGCAGGAGTTTTCTTACTGGAGATAAGGAGTGGGGGTAGAAACTTGGTTTCCCTCCCACTTTCAGCAGAGAAAGTAAAGTTGATTCATTGGTTACAGTGCAAGATGAGCATCTCCAGCAGAAATTAAGGGCACAAACAAGGTCATGATACATAAAAATTAAAGCAGCAGCAGACAGGACTAGCTAAACTGATTGCCGTTTTAACCGCAATTGACGATAAAACAGTCACATTAAGAGGCAGGCTGAAGGATGGTCAAAAAGTTAAGCCAGGCAGGCTGGTAGAGAAAACATAAAAAATGTCCGCTGCCACAACAAATGGCTGCAGATGGGGCTTCTCCTGCTGCTGTCCTGATGGGGACAAGGATAGAAAACTGAGAGCAAGTAGGAGTCCTGATGCCTTGATCTCAGGCAAGTCCTGTAAGACTTGCTAGTTGAAGCCAACGAAGGATAGCAGCACCAAAAATCATGCCTGATATTTCTGTTACTTCTAGAGCATCTAATGAATTTCCCTGCAATGTTTTCTCTCCATCTCCATCTTAATTTCCTTCATTCCCAGAGGATATACTATATGCCTTTATGTTGCAGCCACAAGAAATGAAAGCCATCTGTTCTTTGAAAGTAAAGTGTCTCAGCTACGATTTTTTTTGGTTTAGGCTTTGTTTTTTCCTTTTTTCTAATTAATACAACCAATGTATCAGCTTGTTTGCATATCACACACAGCTGAAATACTAAGCATTTCAGCATAAGCTAGGAGAGAAAAAGTTCAATCAATTCAAAAATCACTATTTTTTTTTTTTCCAGTTTTTGATTTACAGAAACTGTTGAATATCTATATTTACATCAGGAATCAAAATGTACTACTACCCACTGGGGACTCCAAATCTCCTTTTTAGGAACAAGTTGCTGATAGTGCTTTTTTCCCACAAACCAAGATCACTTCATTGCTAATTACTGTAAATTACAAGTGCAAGGGACAGCATTCCCTTGTTTTCAGACAAAGAACCAGCCAGGCTGAATGCTGCAAACTGGAAAACATAGTGTTTGATTTCTCCAGAAGAAACATCCTCTGACTGCTCTGTACTTGGGAGTCTGACATAGCTCAAACTGCGAGTGAACCAAACTTGATGCTTCAGACCATTGAAAAGTCAAAAGCAGCAGCAGGAAGATTTAGCATGCTGCCAAGAGGGAAACAAATGTAGCTCAAAAGCTCTGACATTTTCTTTAACAAATGTAACGTGGTGAAGAATATGAGGGAAAGAAAACTGTGCCATAACTGAGACTTACTGTATGGCCAGATTTTTGCTCTGAAAATGGGCTACCCTTATACTTGAAATGGGATTCTAGACATGGGGCCAGTGTCCAGGTTGTTCCATCCATGGGATGGATGTAGGAGACAAGCAGGTGAGAAACAGGCTGCCTCTCTCCTTATCCCTAGCTGATGCGATGGAGTTTGCCACTAGCATGCTCTCACTGTCCAGGGGCCAGGAGGAAGCAGAGGGTCTGACGGAGCGGAGGGTCTCCGAGACCCACTGGCTCCCAGGGATAACCAGGTGGTGCGATGGGTTACGCATTTCCCCATGCCTTGCTTGGGGCTCCAGCCTCAAGAGGCTTCTTGTAGCATCACTAGTCTGCATGGCTCCAAAGCAACCTCAGGGCAAGAAGAGCCAAAGTCACAGGAGACATCAAAATGCCCCTTTACTGGGCTCTTAGCATGACTTACCACTCTGAACATCCTTTAAGCTCTGCCCTGTTCCTCACATTCCCCTCCCCTCAATGGTGCTGTAGCACACTCCTTCAAAACAAAAGCTGCCCAGAGTTGCAGATGGCCATTGTAATCTCCCTGAGTGACATAAATAAAATAAATGGATGCAAGAAGACTGATGATCTACTCTAGGACGCCTGGTTGTGATGCATTGAAAAGAACAGCTGGTGGTCAGCAACGTATTTACCAGGAATTTAAAAGACAACAACAGCCGTATAATCCAGGAGGTTTAATGACAGCGTGGAATGAATGCTGAATAAATGCTCCTTTTGATAAACTCACAAACATTTGGGGGATGATTTATATTCTTCTGAGAGAAATAAACAAATTAAGGATTTCACAGTCTTGAGGAGACTAGATTTTGTAAATGTGAATTTCTGTGTATTTTCAGGTTAACCTTTTCTCTCTTGGTATTAGAGGGAAACAAACCACAGAATTTTCAACTTGCAAGAAGTTCCAGATTTTTTTTATTCAGTTCACTTATTATTTGTCCCTCCCTAAATCAAGTGAGAAAAAAATTGTTGCATACTTAAAATGTGTTTTGGAACAGAATTTAAAAACTAGTCTGAAGTGAATAATGAAATGACTGTACCAAAATTTTACCTTTGTGGATGTCAAAAATATTTGAGTAAAAAGTTTTGGTTTTATAGTGTCAAAGTGTTTCCTTGCAACATGGCACAATCACTGCAATTCACAGTGCAGATTACGAGAGTTGCATTGAAAAATTATTTATCATCCAAACTAATAAAAATAGGCATACTATTCATGGGTAAAATGAAACAATTAAAAAAAAAACCTGCTCTGGCTGAATTCAGCTGTTGGATATCTTCCTACTGAATTTTCACATGTCAACAAAAGAGCATTTTCCATCAAAAATAATTTAAGAAGATGTCTTTGGCTAGCTCCAAGGAATGTGCTGATAATTGAAGGTATAAAGTGTAGGAGTCTCTGGCCCATCCTGCTCTTGAGCATTGAATCTCTTGCATCTGTTCTCTCCAGTCATCATACGTCTATACTCTCCAAAGACACAGCAACAGGCAGCACAACACAGCCTCTCCTGGCTGCAGCAGCAATGCAGCAATGCACAGAGCACTGTCAGTTCTCAGCTCATTAAACCGAAGCCTGCAGAAGTTGCCCCCTCCATGTGCACCCTCCAGTAATGCAAATCATGAAGTTCAGTACTGGAAAGAAGCAATTTGGTAACTCAGCAGTTTAAGGAGCAACTGATGCATTGTGAATCATGGCTATCACATTCAGCGTATCATAGGATCATAGAATCATAGAATGGTTAGGGTTGGAAGGGAGCTTCAAAGCTCATCTAGTCCAACCCCCCCTGCAAGAAGCAGGGACATTGCCAACTAGATCAGGTTGCTCAGAGCCTCATCCAACCTGGCCTTGAATGTTTCCAGGGGTGGGGCATCCATCACCTCTCTGGGCAACCTATTCCAGCGTTCTACTACCCTCATTGTAAAAATTTTTTCCTAATATCTAATCTAAATCCCTCTTCCTCTCTTTTGAAGCCAGATGGCTCCAACTCACAAGTAAGAGATTTCTCCCTTGTTCTACCTTGAGGGTGCTGGCAGTATTTGAAGCATCTCCCATATGGATCCCCTGACCAGATAAGGCTCTCAGGAGAATTTCCCGTCCTGCATATGTGAGTTGGTGTGGGGAACAGCACTGCCCAGCTAGCTCTCTGTGGCCTATTATAGGGCAGAATGCCCTACATACATTACACCCCAAATCAGACATTGCCAAAATGCTGGCAGGACTCTCAGAGAAGATCAATAGGTAGAGGATCCTGCTATTTACTGACAAAATCTTTTTCTCACTTCTTAGCATAAGAATATGCTGTCTTTTGCTGAAGTCTTTCCTGAAATGCAACTCCTTTCATCTTGCCTCATCATCAGACACAAACCTTCAGCTATATACATGCAGCATTTTTACTGTGCTGTCATTGCTACCACTGTGCTGAAGGTAGTTATTCTGTATCCTGACTAACTGCTACCAGTACTGTTATTCATCTGCATTACACGAGCATTCAGTCGTGTATCTTGAGCCAAGACATAAGCACATACTTAACCCCAAGTAGACTGCAAGCCCCGCACAAATCAATGAGCCAAGACTTCTACAGCCCTCAGTACCTGACATTTAACACTGAGAGCAGTATTAAAACTCTTCCCCTGCCCACAGTATTCAGCTATGTGAAAAGGTCATTCTTTTAGCATTGGCAAAAAGTTCATGCACTTAGCAGGAGAATAGTCTTGTAAGTTCATGAGGGTGCTTATTTCTCTTTCTGTTGGCTGATGAAGGAAGCAATGATTCCTGTTTCCTACTACGTGCTCCGTTCCCGTGGACAGCTTACAGCCTCCTCTTGTTTCCCATACTTGTTGCTTATTATTTGCTACATTAGCACCTGAAGCAAAGATCAAGACATCACTGTGCTAGATACAGTAAGCAAAAATAAAAAGGAAAACAATCCCTACTCCCATCTGAGCATGAGGGGAGGCAACAAATACAACAAGGCATGAGGGTGACAAGTCTTGAATTATGGAGGATGATGTGGAAAGAAAAAAAATCCTTCTAGATTTTCATTATCAAACTAATTTGAGACAAAATTTCCATAGAACAATAATTTCTTGAAAGGGAAATGAACTTCATACAGTTAAGTCTGTGCTGCCAAAAGCAAAAGATAAGAATGACCTTTGCTTTTAATGTGTTTGTCTTTCCATATCCATTCATAGACAGCGAACCCAGCCTACTAGCACCATTGGTCTAAAACTAAAAGTCAATTTGATTTAACCATACTTGCTGGCACTGGAAACTGCCTGACTATCACTCAATTAGAAAAGAGACATTAGCTCAGTTGTTACCTAGAATCTAGCCGCTCCCTCACCTTTGTAATGTACTCAGGATTTTGCTTAAATTCAACGTTCTGTAATCAACTGGATTTAAATCAATCCAGGGTTGTCAAAAGCATATGGGATCAAATTAAAATGTGAAATTTAAAATACAAATAACCATTGAATGTATATTTTAACTGCTAACGCTGTATCATTACAGCAAAGTTGATGTCATTTACAGCAATATTAAAGCAAGTGTTATTAAGAGAAAATGAGGCATTTGTCAATGAGTGGTTTTAGTATCATTGAAGGTCTCAGAATTAACACAGTTGCAATATTTTGACTAACACAAGCTCATTCAAAGGCTCTTTCTATCACACTAGCATCTTGTTAGACTTTGAAGATGTTTCAAATCTTCCTTCCTTAACTCATAAAGGAAGAAATCAAATTCCAGTAAAAGTGGCACAAAATTGTGGAAGCGTGCTATTTGCTGTTGCATGTACACTTTGAGATGAAAGTACACTGGAGAGGGTCCAGAGGAGGGCCACAAAGATGATCAGAGGGCTCGAGCACCTCTCCTATGAGGACAGGCTGAGAGAGTTGGGGCTGTTCAGCCTGGAGAAGAGAAAGTTCCGGGGAGACCTTATAGCGGTCTTCTAGTACCTCAAGGGGCCTACAGGAAAGATGGGGAGAAACTCTTCAGTAGGGCCTCTTGTGACAGGAGTAGGGGCAATGGTTTCAAAATAGAGGGAGATAGATTTAAATTAGATATTAGGAAAACAGTTTTTACAATGAGGGTGGTAGAACACTGGAACAGGTTGCCCAGAGAGGTGGTCATGCCTGATCCCTGGAAACATTCAAGGCCAGGTTGGATGGGGCTCTGAGCAACCTGATCTAGTTGGAGATGTCCCTGCTCCTTGCAGGGGGGGTTGGACTAGATGACCTTTGAAGGTCCCTTCCAACCCTAACCATTTCATGATTCTATGATTCTATGATTTCAGTATAGAAACATAAATGGAAAACCCCACCTACTGCACACTATGCCAAGAAGGATAGATATATTTCCCCCTGCATGGATAGACATCTGGATATTGTTCCCAAATAGTGGTGCATCACAGGCACCCTTCCTGGACTCTCCTGTTTTCTCCTCTACTGCCTCCCCTCTGCTTCCCAGCCCAAATCCCTGCATTTCCCACTCTCTTTAACACAATGCTTCTCGACAGAGCTGCCTCAAAAACATGCCATTTCTGCAGTACACTGCAGGGGGACTTTCTTACCACAGAAAAGCAGGTTTAAAAATTAATGTGTAGTTCTCACTGCTCACCTTTTAGTGTTCCTAATGAGGGTGATGAGGCACTGGAACAGGTTGCCTGGAGAAGTTGTGGATGCGCCATCCCTGGATGTTGGATGAGGCTTTGAGTGACCTGGTCTAGTGGAAAGTGTCCCTGCATCTTGCAAGAGAGGGTTGGAACTAGATGATCTTTAAGGTTGCTTCCAACTCAAGTCATTCTATGACTCTATGACTCCAGTAAAAGTCCATGTTACATCCAGACTACCTCCTTGTTAAATGTTACAAATGGAAATGTGATAATGTCAGGGAAAGGCTCATGAGCACATGAAAGGTTTGAGGCACAGCTGCGGGCACCCTCGTCTGGAGCAGAGTACAAGGCTACGGCCATGCTGCATCACATGAAACGCCCATTTGACCTGGCATCTTGTCTTCAAAAACATCCAGAAAGGATGACAGAGGAGGAACACAATGGATTGTATATGCCTCATGACTGTGACTCAGCAGGTGTACCTATGTAGGCAGAAGCAGACAAGCTCAGTGTACAATCCAAAGAGTCAAAGCCAGATTATTTCTGGGGCAGAAAACACATAACAGCAACAACGCATGTGCCTAGGCAATTACACCCTGCTTAAAAGATCTGCATCTTGCAGGCTACAGCTGGCATAGATCTGTCCAATTTAGAGCACAGCAAGAGAAACAAACTCTGGTCTTATTGGGGTCTTACACCTGTGTATCTTGTGTTAACCAAGATATACACCCCTAACCACTGTATACATCCATTAGAATACAAAATCCTCCTACTACGCTGAAATGTGTAAAGAGGAACTACAGGTTTCTTTCCCAAATGGTTTGCACTCATGCTAAGTTATAGTTACAGGTCTTAAGCAGCTTATGCCAAGTAGAGAGGGTTGGCATCCTCATTTACTGAAGTCCACGTGTGATGAGATACAGATGGGCTATGAGAGTGCCTTTCCAGTTGGCTTTACAGACAGAGTGAGATAAAAGAAAAATGCACAAGACTCGGGTAATAAGAACAAATGCTTTAAGTTATAAAAGACTGCAATTGTCCTGAAATGCACAGTGAGCAGGCTCTACCCTGCCATTGCCAGTGCCATCGCTTGGCTGAGAAAGGTCTGGCTCTGTGGCTTATTGCTTAATTATAAAGTTAATCAAAGAACTAACTGAGCTTGGCTAGCTTGGTCTTTGGAACCTTTTTTTATGGATTAACTTTTATTACAGCTAACAGAGGACATGAGGAAGGCTGTAAAAGGCAAGGAGATGATAAGCCTAGGATATGAGAAGAATGAGAGTTGTATGGCATTTTTGTGAAGACAAAATTGGGTTCTAGGAAGCAGTATGACAGAGTTACGTACCTTTTAAAACCCTGTAACCTACATGGCATTAAAAATCTTTCTTACTGTGTTTTCCCCTCTGTACTGTGCTTCTCTCTAACTGTACTTCTAGCTTTTCTAGCCTGTTTGCAAAAGACCAGTGCCTCATGGGAGACATTATATCTGTCTGTACCTGAAACTAAGGACTATACCTCTTTTCTTAGAACAAAGTGATCTCAAGGAGAAAACACAGATATTCATGTGATGTTATAAATCTGCATATATAACAGCATTTACATGAAGAAAAAATATGAGAGAAAGGGCCTAGCAATAATAAAGGCTGTGCAGAAGAAGGATGATTTATCAAAGATGCTGTTAAAAGTGAACTTGTATTATTGGATGTGAGCTTTGAAATTAAGGCACATCATTAAGTTATGTGGAAAAACAGCAATCAGTTACAGTTCCTGACACTTTTGTGCTGTTTTTCCTCTGAGACTAATATGTAGGAAAAAAAAAATTGTTTTATACTTGAGACCAATTAGAATATTTTATCTTTTAAAATTGTTTTGGAGAGCACACATTCTGCACATGTCTTAGCTCATACTGGATAATGATGAGCAAGCTAAACAGAATTCATACCCTCTAAAATGTAAATTTAAGGAGGCGTTCTCTTCTCTTTCCAACGATCATCCTATGCTACAATTGCCTTCCTTTCGGCTGTCTAAATAATATTCTTTTGATGAAAAGGAAAGTGCTCATGGGAACTCCTGTCATATAGTTACAGAGGAAGAAACTCTCTTATTTAATGTACAGCAGTCAGGTTTCAAAGGGAAAATATTCAAAATTGAAGGTGCTCCCTGGCTATATGATTTTTACTCATCACTGGTATGAGATGAGAGCTACTCACTGGGCAATATAAGGCTAGTGTAAAGTTCAGAGTCAGGTGGTGGGGTACACGCATTCACTTCTGACGGCTGATGCAAAAATAGGCCACTTTGGTGACCCCCCATTCCCTTCTCCCAGGAGAGAAGGGTATCATTTCCCACGTAAGACAACCTAGGGAAACCTTGACTGAAGTTCAAGGGACCATTCTTGCCAGCTCTGTGCAAAAATATAAACCAAACAGGGCATAGGTGCAGAATGATCAAAGAAACTAGGAGTTTGTCTCTCGAGAGTGAACTAAGAGTTTTTGCCTTAGATTAGCAAAGTGGAGGCCGAGAGAGATCTGACTGAGCTCTATAAATACATCGAGGTAAGCATCAGGGAGCCAGAAGAGCAATTTAAGCTAAAGAACAATGTTGGCATGAGAACAAATGAGCATTACTTGGCATGAATAAATTTTAACTGGAAAGCTGAGGGTGATTTATAGCTATTCGAGGAGTGATTTCCCGAAACAGCCTTCCAGTGGGAGAAGAAAAAGCAAAAATAAACAAAAAAGGCAACAAAACCCAAACATCAAGGAGATTTAAAGTAGAAGCTGATGCATGCCTGACTAGGATGAAACAACATTGCCATCTGTGATAGCAGCAAACAGAATTTAAGTGATCCTTTCCTGTCGTACTTTTCCATGTTCATTTTCTTGGTGGCATTACCATTTACAGAAACTACTCTGCTTTGCAGTCTGGGATGTTATTGGTGCTTTCAAAGATGTCCTAGGACTGGAGATACTTGCCTTGGTGATATAAAGCCTCTGGATTTTGGATCAAATGAAATGCTCCTGCACAACATGAGAATACATCTTTGACAATCTGTATGATCCACTTAAAGTTAAATCTCTGCACAGTACAAACCAGTGGTCCTAAGATGCTAATGTCATGTACAGAAATATATTCTTTAATTAACTCATAGAATTCTTCAGCCATATCATACATCAAGCCTAGTCATAAAAATGCCAATTTTATAGTGTGTAAAAAAAGAATAAAATAATTCATGGAGATTGAAGATCATAGAATCATAGAATCATAGAATCACATGGTTGGATGGGACCTATAAGATCATCTAGTCCAACCGTCTTCCCACTACCATTGCTGCCACAGCTACTAAACCATATCTTGTAGCTCCTCATCAAGCCGCCTCTTGAACACTGCCAGGGACGGCGACTCCACCACCTCCCTGGGCAGGCCATTCCAGTGCCTGACCACTCTTTGGGAGCAAAAGTTTTTCCT